>NCKV01000821.1:0-13601 GCA_003675905.2 Leptotrombidium deliense
GTCTCGCACCTGTTGCGTACACAAGTCACACCGGACACGAGTGCGGCGCTTAATTAACTCGTAAACTTACCCATTCCGGCGTTCGATTATATTTGGTAAATCCGCATCAGGAGTGAAACCACAGGAAATCCGTGGATAGCGTAGAGCGGCAGTGAAATCTTTCAAAAACTGTTGTGTATACAATGAGTGACGCAGGCACTGAATATTGAATGAACTGCACTTTACAGCAATTATTGAGGGAAGTTGCTTTGCTGTACAAACTTGGTCTTTTGAGTTGAAAATCTAGTCGCAACTCTGCTCCGACGCATTCTGCAGGTAACTCGAATGCAAGTCTTACCTTTTCGATTCGTTAACGTGAGTTACTGAATCACGTGACCGTAAATATCCCATCCGAAGTGAAGTCACTCTCATTGGACCGACGAACGCAGCGAAACACTCAGACCGCAACACGAGAGCAGGTCTCAGGCATCGCCGTTGCAAAGGGGAGGCGAAGCGGTGCAGGAATGCAAGTGAATGCAAGCGAATGTTGTATACAAGAGTAGTGCGAGTGCAACGGCTTTCTAATAAGTTGCAGGTGATTCGCCTGTTTTCAACTAAAATTTTACACTGCTCTACCGTCGTAATATCACCAAAAGCAACATTCACACCAAATTTTTCAATTTCTCAGTTTTCTACGCAATATTACACAAACAAACGTAATTCATCACTGCAACCAGGATTTTATGTTATAAAAATGCCAAATACTTAAGAAATTAGCTTCAAACATTGTAATTCGTCAGAGAAACATGCTCAACTTATCAGATGCGAAGTTAGGTAACTTAATACTGCCTGCTGCATTCAAGGTTGCACAGATATCCAGTGTTCTACGTGTGAACAATAGCTTGAAATGTTGTTGTACTTGACTTATAATTGCTTGTTTTTTAGAACTACCGATTTCTTCATTACGGACATAGCAAACAATGAAGCATCATTGTCGCTGTAATGCTTTTTGTCCAAATTCAGAGTTGTACCAATTATATTCAAGGCGATTTGTGTATAAATAAATGAAAAATTATGAGAATACAGCTGTGGACAAAGTGATACTCGAATGTGCATCACTTTTCAATGAGGATAAACCAGTTTCTGGTGATGATCGAATAATAATATTCTGTCCACATGTGTATGTATTTATAGCGGAAATGCGTGAAATATGCAAAAAATGGTAAATTAAATAAGATAAAATTTCACTGTCGTACTTGAAAGCAACATTGCATGCATATCAATGAACTTGATGTGTGTGCACTCGTTGCTGACCACTTTATCACAGACAGCGATTGAAGTGACAGAATATTCGACGAACAGTGGACACACTGTGTGGGAATCGGGTGCACACCCATAAGATAAACTTGAATTGTTTACCGTTAATCGTGTAACTGCGAAATGATTGTATAAAAGAAAAGAAAAGACTCGAATACTCGATTTGTGGATACATAACCATTCCAGAAAAGCACACGCATCGCATTCTTCGCATACATTAATTATAATTATATTTCGTCAAATTGTTTCTTCAATTCAAACTCGTCTTTTACTGCACATATCAATGAATTTTCATACTCGATTTATTATATGCAACTCATTTTGCATGCATCTTTTTTGTTATTATTTTCATTCGACGTTTTTTTGCGCAATAAAAATTGCGAAATTAGGAAAAAAGTTTCTTAAAGCGATTATAACATAAGAGAAGCAGCATTATAAAAGTGAAGTGAACACGTTTTAAGTATTTTCGAGAAAAGTTTTCTAAACTTTGAAAGTTTTGTAAAAAAAGCAAAAATATATTATAATATTATAATAAATAATAAATAACAAATTGTGCACAAAAAATTGTGCTCAAGAAAAGAGTAAGAACAGTATTTTTTGTAAATGAATTGAAGGTGGTCATTTATTCACGAAGAATGTAAGATTGAGTATTACTGTGCATAATGAAGCAGGATATTATTTAATGTTATCTATCCGCCATAAATAAGAAACTATTTCCAAAGCAGTCAAATAATAGTGTGTGTAATGGATTGTGAGTCGCACAGTTTTGAGAGTAAAGAGTTTGTTTCGTTTGTGGTTCCGCTGTTACTGCGTTCTCAGTGCTGTCGGTGTTCACTATTCACTGTTCACTGTTCACACCGACGAAAGACGAGGCGAATGACACACACAACATGTACACTGTGCGTGTAACAATATTCGGCCGGTAAAAGTATTCCGGAATTATTGCCGTTTCGAGACGTGAAGCATTAAAGCAAAAACGAAACGGTGAACGACAATAAGTGTAAAGAAATATTGCATTCATTTTACAAGTTTGTCATCTAAAATATAATTTACAATTCAGCGACAATTTTCGGTTCATTCTCGATTAAGCTTCAATGAAGCCTTCGTTTTCTAAAACGCTGTGCAAGTTTCACTTTAAGTTTACCGTTCTTTTTAAAGTCAACAAAAGCGTGAAATCTGTTCAATTAGAGAAATGCTTTGCGACAAAAAACTGATTACATCGATATTGCGATCACGAGACGCGGAAACGCCGAGAATGTGATTCACCGCAACTGATGCAGTCCGTAAGAAAACGGTTCTAACTTTTCCCTGCTCTGAGAATCGGATGTCCACTTAATCTTGAAAACGTTCGCGAGCCTTTCATTTCGATTTCTGGTTTTCTGTTTAAACCTGATATTTATGCGAAAATCAATTTCGGCGATTCAAAAATCGCTTCGTTTCCGAAGGCACACAAATATTCGTAAAACGTTTTTTCGACAACGTTTGTACTGAATGCAAAGAGTGAAATCGAATAAACATTTTCAGAGTCATTTATTGTGAGTTAAAAAGAGAGTAATTAATTGCTGAGTAACGACGAAAGGATCATATAAATTAAGAAATTAATTCAAATTTGGCAAAAACATAAAGAAGCGAAATTTGGCGATTGTGGGCACTGTTCGAACCGAGAACTGGTCGATTGCGGCTACACACACCCGAACTGCACCTTCGCACTCAATTCTGGTCATGTCGACTGTGTGCGGCAATAAAACATCGCAAACAGCGCTTCTCTTCTTTCTTGCAAATTGAATGCTTCGCCAAAAAAAACATTCAAGTATTTCGCGTAAAAAGTGATTCTCGTTGTCCATTGCCTGATGGCCATCGAAACGTTTCGTTTTAATACTTTTCTTTCAATGAAAATTAAATATTATCCTATCTTCTTCTCATGAAAAATGTGTGTCGTTTTTCTCAACTATTTTCAAATAAATTTATCGTCTATTCAATCGTTTTGAACGGAGAAAAGTTTAAATGATTCTTTCAAGAATGCAGTATGTTGAATGTAGTCTGGTAATTGATTCGCGATGCATTTGCGAAATGGCCGAAAAGAAATGATGTGAAATTAGTATTAAGCATAAAGTGTACATTGTACAGTAAATGAAGTGTAGTGTAGCTGACAGTAAATCGCAAGACACAGTGAAGTGAATAATGTAATGAGAAATGTAAAGCGAAAAAGTCACTTTTCGAAAAAAGCAAGCGAAAAATATTTCATAATCATAAAATTTACTTTTATTTATTTTCTCAGAGGTCTCTTCTCGTCTTCTTTCTTATACATATAGGTACACTCGAAAGAAAACTTATTTTAAATTTAGTGTTGCATTTGTAAAGTAAATTTCGGACAACTTTATTGCCTAAAGTTGCTTAAATAAACCGCACCCGTATTATTAAATCGAAATACGAATGCATGTGTAAGTCGAGTCCATATATAACCCGCACTAGAAAATATTAACGGGTTATCATAAATGTACAATGGACGCAAAGTATAACTTTCTATTCGAAGAGTTTTTGCTGGTTGCGCGGCTTATAAATGGAGTTTTTGAGAAAAGACCTTTTAATTTCAGATAAGCCGCGGCTTATTGTCGGAACTTTAGGGAACAATGATTATTATTATTAGTTTTCAGTTTTTCCAGTCGTTGCGAAAAAAGTGCAGCGAAGAGAAACTGGTGCCGTAACTGGTGCGTACTCGGTTTTCGCCGTCTTTAATGAAATCACTAATAAATTTACTTTTAATGACATGTAAAACGAAACGCGAAGGTAATGCTTTTTCGAAAAGACTGGACACTCAATTATCTCTTCTTTTTTCCAAAAATATATCGTTTCGCTTTTGTTTTTCAAGGGAAAAAAGTTTCTCTTCTTTCTTGGTTTGCGACCAGTGCGAGTTTTTTAGTTTTCTTATTTGTCGACCGTTAATGAAATTCAACGAGAATTGCAGCATTCGTCTCATTCACTGCGAGTTAACTGTTTACGAAATGTTTCTGAATACAATTAAAGTGAAATTAACGAAATCACGAATTGTTTAATAGTCTCGTTCGTTGTTTTCAGGAACGCAATAAAAACAATGAATACACGAAAAGTGACTGTTTGCGTCTGAATGAAGCATCTTTTGGAAGTCGAATGAAACACAAGTCGCCAACCGAGAATTGACTTCCAAAACATTTCTTAAGGCACTTTGCACGCAAATCTTTGTTAAATGTATTTATTTGATAAAAGTTAACATTTCGAGCAACAAGCTGTGCCACAATATGTTTCACAAAATATTCAGCTCTTTAACACTAATACTATTAATGTTTTATAGAAATATTTTGAATATAAATTTAAAATTAAATCACAACTGATTAATGAAACAAAGTAGAAAACTCTCTGGACTGAGGTTACGACTCCGATTCGTTTCGAATGTTCATGTTTGCAAAAACGGGATATGCTAACGTTGTTCGTAACGATGAATTGTGTTCCTCCAGTGATGAGCGAGAATAATACACAACCAGACTTTTCAGTGTCGGATGAGTAAAGTACGGATCTGCAAATCCATATCCTTTCTCAGTTTTGTGAATTAAACAGTGACAAACTTTATCTTCCGCGACAATCGATAGTGCGTATTGTCCTGTGCGACTGTTTCTGATCAAAAAAGTGCCGTTTGGTTTTCCTCTTAACAAATCCTGCGCGTCATCTCGACTGCAACCTGCGACGAACCACAAGGACTCGTCATGGTCTTCTTTGTTCACTGGAGGCACTCTTGGCTCTAGGGTTATGTAATTATCAGTATTGTCGCCTGAAGTCGCCGCATAACCACTGTTCAACTGACTGCTGGGAGATCTGAGTTCACTTTCCGAGAACTCTTGCTGTAAAAGTAGGTCAATTTTCTCTTTCTGCATTCCTTTATTAAGTAACAACATTTGCAGCTGATCCCTTTGCTTGCCTAATTGGATCATTTCAGGCTTGATTGTGTTCATCTCACGATCCCACGAACGATTTAAAGATGTTAGACGTTTAACGTCTTTCGCCATTTGCGACTTTTTCTCCTCAACAATCGCCAACTTAGATTGTAGGCAGGAGTAGTGTTCCAACATTTCTTTCAATTCGTGAGTGGTTACATCTCTTTGCAGCGTTTGATTAAGACTGATGTGGTCTTCTAGAATGTTTATCGTTTCCTTAAATGATTCCAGTGCTTGTTTGCGCATCTGCAACTCTTGCAATGAAGTATTATAATTTTCGTAAAACTCTTCGTATTTTTTCGACTTTTGAATACATTCACGGTTAATTGCAATGAACTTCTTGGTTAACTGATCGATGTCGTTGACTTCTGCTTCTTCGCATTCGGAGTGACTAATTCTGGACACCGGATAAAGAAGTTTGATGTCGAGCGCTGGATTGTAACGAGCCAACGACTCACTTCGGTAAAAGTCGATGAGATCTACAACACTAAAGAATTCGAGAGGTTCTGAGAATCCATATTTCGAGTCTTTATGCATAATTTTTATCAACTTATTGCTTCCTCCTTTTCTAAGGGTGAGTGTATATTCACCCATACCTTTATTCGACGCATCGCGAACCAAAAAAGTACCATCGGGACTGTCTTTCATCTTTTTATTTGCTTCTTCACGACTGATGTCTCCCCAATACCACTCGACGTCTTTTAGATGCATTTTAAAACTTCACTTGCAGCTCTTTGACAATGACTGTTGGCGTGATGCCTGCAACAGCGAACATTTGTATAATACACAGTTTAGAATCATGAATCGCAAAAATGCGAACAGCTAACAGAAAGTGATAGGAGCGTATTCCTTGAGAAGAACAGCCCTTCACTGGGCAGCTCGCATTGTATACAACAGCATGCAGCCCAATGATGGACTATCTTCGACAAGGAGCTTCGATGTCCACGGTTCACTCTCAGTCAACATTCACTGTTCGAATTTAAATGAAAAGTAAATAATTTATAGTGAAGCGCAGCACTTTTAAAGGATCCAAAAATGATGCTTCCTTTGGAGCTCAGAGATAATCGTCAAAACCCCGTTTCCTCCGCATTACCACGAAACACATTTGAAAGGAACTGATAACACAACAATGACATTTCGACAAAGCGGCAAATGTGCAGTTAACGCTCGCAGTCACAGTCTTTATCTACAAACGGCAACACATCGAAAAGGATGTCAACACGCACCACCGTCCCCTTTCGTCGCACCATTATTTTTAGAGTTCTGCGTGCAATAATCGCTGGAAAACGAAACACTCATTTCCGACTATTAATGCTGCGATTTCAATCGAAATAATCGAATCCAATTAACAAGTAATCACTTATAAGCAGTCTGTGAATGAGATCATCTCTGCGCTAATTGTTCACGTGTGTTGCTAACTAGAATCTGAATGCAAGCAAAGCGGATTCTTGGCGACAACTTTCTGTACACTACCAACCTTTGTACCGATTGCAATGACCACTGATTTGCAATGTTTCTTTTGACTGCCAACCTTGACAGCGAATACACTCAAACAATACTACACTCACTCAAACCGCGAGTTGCGATTCTTATTTTCGCTCCATTTTCCATTGAAAACACTCGACACGCAATCTTTAAAAAGCAGCCATTTTTTAAACGCAACTTCCGTCTGAGAAACCACTCCCATCACTTCGACGCTGGCTCAGTTTTGTGCAACAATTTTAAATACGAAACTTAAAAGAAAGTCAAGAGTATGATTTTTATTTCATTATTATAATATAAACAAATAAAGTCACTTCAATGGCGATCAACTTTACACAATTCTGAGAGGATCTTTGTCGGCTTCAGATACAATGATATTAACAGTTTGTTGTCCAAGATTTGATTTTAAATCTTCTGCCCAATTTTTAAGATATCCTCTTTCACTGTTACTGTGTTCGCATAGAATTACACTTGTGCCCGAATGGATCGTATCTAATACTTCGTGATGTGACATTTCGCCCGTCACGAAAACGTCAGCCTTTATTTCTTTTAGAACTGATGCACCAGAACCTGCACACACTGCTATCGACTGAACTTTTGTATCTGTAACAGAGTTTACTTAATCATACATTTCACAAATAACAACATTACCTCGGGTATGTTTCGGAGATAAAGCTAAACGAACGTGTGTTTGATCGATATGTTGCTTAGTTCTGTGAACAATTTCGTACAGTGGAAGTGGTTCAACCAAAGTACACATTCTTCCCATTCCTTGTCCAGGAAGCGGAGGCTAAAAAATTGTGAATAAAAGTTTCAAATGAATAAATTTCAACCAAAAGAGATAAAATATGCTATTTGCATTGTAAACTGTCCGTATTAAAATTTTGTGGAGACTGAGATGGTGTTTGTTTGCTATATTTTACTTCAGAAAGAAGTTCGGTTAATAACATTCTTATATAAAAAAGCAACCAGTTTTAACTAAAGCTACAAAAACTCAACAATAAATGAAAATTGGTATATCCATATATCCTGATGTGTTTCTTTAGTGTTTATGGTCATCATATATCAAAATCAAAAACTTAAGATTTGGATACACGACGCCAGAATCTGGTCTTTGATAATAACATTTGCAGATTACTTACTGTTTGTAATTTCGTGATTCTACTACACAACTGGGCAACCGGATGTTGAGACAGAATTTCAACGACTTTCGCTAATGTTCTATCATCACAACAGATTCGGACGTCACAACCACCATATTCATTACTACAAAAATAAGATTGAAATATAAACTTGTCAAATCTAACAAGTGTACCTTTTGACAGTGAGGATGACGTTTTCTAAACCACTCAATGCATTTGTTATTTCAGTTCCTTCAGAAACTAATACGTCTAAACAATTCGAAAAATGACCACTTCCTTTTGGATCTGAATAGCTTTGCTGAATAGGTATGCTCTGTGATTCTCCAAAGGCAGTGATTAACCAATCATTTACCCCGCCTTTCACAGCATCCAGAGCAGTGTGTGGCGAATAAACAGCAATACGATTCTCAACACAAGTCAGCATTAATTTCTCTTTCCAGGACTTTGTCGTAAGCGATTTCAAAGGCTTGAAAATTGGAGGATGGTATGCAATTATTAAATTAATTTTCTTCTTTAGCGCTTCTTCCATTACTTTTTCAGTTAAATCAATGGTTAATAAAACATTGTGAACTTTAAGAGGTTGGCTTGGTTGCACCAGAAGTCCAACGTTATCCCATTCGCCAGCTAAATGCAAAGGTGCTAACTCTTGCAAATGGTTCACAATATCTTGTAACGGGATTCCAGTAGTGTCTGATAGAGGCATACTTGTCGACAGCTGACTCGAGTTCACGTTTGAATACGTAACAACAGAAACGTTCATCGACGACGATGACGAAGTCAAAGCTGGAGGAACGTACGAAGGGTCCAACCACTCGAAGTCGAAATCAGGAAGCTTGTGATATAAATGAATTAAACAAAATAAAGTAAATCAACCCACATCTTCAGGAACTCCGTCAACAATTGCTTTTTTATGTTTAGCTGCTGTAGAATGTTTAACCAGTTCACTTCTTCCCGCAGTGATAACAGAACGACACGCGACACACAACGCTTTACTATTATTATTTGGTATTCTTCGCAGCCAAGGAGAAAACAAAGGATCATCCAGCCACTGATTATTAAAGTGCTAACAACTAAAAATTAATTCAATAGTTATTAGACACTATTCTCACCGTTTTCTTCACTTTCTTCGCCGACGATCCATCACAGCTGACGAGTTCACCGTTTACAGAGTCGTCAGGGTTTAAAACGTGCTTTTTGTGTTTTGATGATTTGGCGTGAGCTAAAAGACCCTTTTTGTGCGCGTGAAGTTTGCAGTGACACGCTCTGCAATAAGCCGCGTACTGATCACCAGAAAACGGTGAGAGCCAATCTGTAAACAGCGCTCGATAATTTAGAGATACTGGCAGAGCGCAAATTGCTCTCAATGAGCGGTACATTAGCGCTCAATGTTGGGATGTTGCAACGATTTTCTTAATAGCTTTACCTTTTAGCTCGCCGTCGAGTTCCCAGCTCCGCTTATATTTCTGTCTGTAACTATTCTTTACAAATGACTTTTCTATGTCGTCTTTATTCTCTTGTATCTGAGTGTCACTTTCCGATTCTATTTCTTGTTGTCCGTCACTGATGACGGCCACTGCCATTGTTGTGCTCTCTTCCATTTGTCGCTAAAACAGTGTCTTCAGCGTTGGAGCCAACCTGTCAACTTTCAACGCAACTTTTTGGTTTATTTACCGCAATAATTCTCCGCCAAAGTGCCCGAAACTGCGGTGCAAACGCCCTGAGAACGTATAAAAGGGAAAATGGTTGCCTTCAAACAGGGTATACGTCTGTTAGTCACTCGGAGTACGCAATCGCAGGGATCTCGGTTCATTTTCATTTGAGTCCCTTCAATCGGCTTTCGCTTTTTGCAGCTTACAAAAATGCAACTTTCCTTTGAGTGGTATTGATGAACTCAGACATGGTTTGAAACATTTCACAGATGACCATTTCTGGACCAAACTTCAGATACTCACAATAACATACAGTAAAAAAAGGCAGTAAAATATTTAGCAGAAACTTTTTAGTTGCCAACGGTTTAGGGGCAATGTAAAAAGTTGTACACTAGATTTATAATACAAGGTTTCATTTTTGAAATAAACATTTCGTTATATTAAAACGATAAACCGTTAAATGCACAAAAATGTATTTAATCAAATAGTTGTTTCCCTGTCAAGACCAGCAATTAATGAAAACGTGACTGGCGTTTGTTTCAAATCGTCTTTAGGATATTCAATTTTTGCAAATATTGATGGTTGTTGTTCCTGTGTGCTTAACAAGGCATCATTTGCGTAAATAACTGCTGTTTTTAATTCGTTCGTTTCATTTCTTGGTTTGCATGTATTCAATATCCTCTGCAAAAAAAGAATTACATTTTATTATAAAGCTTTCTGACTAACTGTAACAATTGTAGTTTTTGGTGTGTTTATCACTTCCATTACAGCCATTATCGGCAAAATTAAAAGGCCACACAAAAGTAATGCAAGTCCGATTATTCTTAATATAAAGAAGTGTTTAAAACCATTGTAAACCAGTTGTTTATTAAACACAGCGTTAACCATAATGATTGCCTGAAAATCGTTTTCGAGCGTCGTTAACAATTCTACTTGACTACTGTTTATAAATACCATTAGAACAATGGGAGTCCAAACACTCCAACAAAACGGTAAATAACATCCGAGTGCCTTAGAAGTTTTCAATTTTATTATTTGTGACAATTTTCTTCCTCCTGCAAATAATCTATATTCAATTTATTGTTGTTATTGTGTGAATTTTGTTACCATAGAACCAACCAACTAATATAACCTCAAAAAATGCAATAATAATTGTAAGCCAAACAGTTATAAATTTTTCCAGAACGACAATCACCGACATTCCGTTCTAAAAACATAAATTGCAAAAAATTGCAACTGCTGCAATTCACAAAACAAAGAGGTTATCAGTTACCTGGGTTATTAGCAACAAATTGAATACAAATAAAATTACACAGAGAACCATCACAAAAAACTGTTGAGAGAAAAATTTTTCTTTGATTTTTTGAGAAAACATTTCTTCGAAAGTTGTCAAAAGTGTGGCAAAGGAAACAATCTAAATAATTAAGAGCTTTCAATTAAGCAATAATAAACAACAATCATACCTGATAGTGGACTCCAGAAGAGAACATGAATAGGAAAAATATTACTGACCAAACTGTTTTAAAAGGCATTGTAAGTAAATGTTCCGAATATACAACAAATGCAAATCCTGGTTCTGAATCCAAAAACATAAGAATTTTGTGATACGTTTAATTGGTTACCTTTAGGAACCACATTCGTGATTGAAACACCTCTTCTCTTTGATAAGTAGCCTAATGTTCCGAACACAATAGAACCAAATGCAACAGTTACAAATATATTCATAAAACACACCAGAAATGCATCCCTGTAAACAGTGTTTCTTTACAAATGTTATCACAATGTAAAGCTGACCTCAAAAAGTTGTTTTTCTCTCTATTGCACTTTGCAGAGGCAACACTGGTTCCTAAAACTGAACCAAGAGAATGGATGCATAAAGATAACGCATATAACCATACCTAAATCAATTACATAATTTAATATTCATTTTTAACGTCAATATTGCCGTAGTGCCGATTAGCCAACATGTCGATATGTAGTGAAACAAACCTAGTCACACCGACATTTTAATGTGAAATTGCATTGTGGGAAATGAACAACAACACTGTTATTGAAAAGTGGTATGTTGTGATTATACCGACATGTCGGCTAATTCGGGCGATAAGATTGTGAATAACTGTGAATCAGTTGACACAAGTACCTCTGGTTTCATAAATCCTTCAGCAGTCGGTTTAAACAAATAAACTAATCCGTCTTTCATGTCATTTAACATTAAAGTACGCAGAAAAAGTATAAAAACCAATGTGAATGGCAAAATAGCTAAAGCATATGTTGGATGAGATGCTAAGTGTATATTTTTTCGAACAGTTACGAAAATGATGATCCAGATTACTGCAATTATAACAGCTAATTCCCATCTGATAATTCCAAGACCAGAAGTTTCCGTTGACATTGACAGCAATTTGCGACTTAAAGGAAAACAATGTAATTATTTATCGTAAGCCGAAAACTTACTCAAAAAACTCTTGTGATGAATAATAGGAACTGTTAAATGAATACTGAGTCACATTAAGCAATGAACTGTTTCCTAACGGAATTTGCTTAACATGCTTTAATGTATAGTTACTCGAATAATGACGCGAATAATAATTAACCAAATTAGAACCGTTGTTACATTCTAAGCTGTTCCAATTATTGGTACATTTTGACCAGGAAGGCGTTGAAAATGATTTCAATAAGTAAAACATTGTCCACGAATTAACAGTTCCATAAACGAGTAACACAAAAAAATTTGCAAATGCAGTCGATATAACAATACCTTCAAAAAAATTACAATTTTACGTTTATTAATCAATTGTAACCAACCTTTTAGTATTGGACACAAAGTACCAAAAATGGAATGTCCACTTTGCGTCAACTGTCCGATTGAATACTCCATACAAAGCAAGGGAATGCCAAATAAAACGATCAATATTGTATAAGCAATTAAAAAAGAACCTGTTGAAACAAAAAATGAAATCAATGAGACGCGAAATTTTCACGATAAAATTTACCTCCGTCATTCATGTAACAAAAATAAGGAAATCTCCAAAAATTGTTCAACCCAACTGTGTAACCAAGAGCGGTAAACATGAAATCAGCTTTTGTTGACCACAATTTACGTGGCGGAACATCATGAACGGTATACGAATCGGTCTCCTCATCAACATCGCCAAATTCACTCATTTCATTGATTACATTTCCTGGAGAATATGTGGGAAATATTCGCATATGTCGTAATTCGGGTAATGAAACTGACATCCTTCGTGTATTGAGATATTGCTGTGCGACTTGCGATGAACACATCATTGCTGGTATTTGACGGTCAGTGAACGAATTTGAGCGCAAAAGCGACGGTGATAAATATTCAGCACCTGTTGCTTCTTCAGACGATTGTATGAATTTGAAAACTTTATTTTCGTACGATAACACATTTTCCTGACTACGACTGTAGAACACCTCATCGGACCCTTCAGATTTGCTTCTAGACTGCTCGGTTAACTTTCGCGGAATCTCGTTTACATTCATTTTACCACTGTTCCAATCTCGTCAATTTCAAATTTGTACTTAAATCACATCCATTACAAAAGTTGATCTGGCAGTGAATATCTTGATTGCAGTCAATTGACTGCAAATAAATACTTGAAATAATTGAACGACCTTCAAAGCGTGAAGATTAATGTTGACGGCGAATAAATTGAAAAAAACAAAGCATTCAATTGTAATTGACAGCAGTTAAAAAAGGATTGCTAATGGAAAAGCACTCTTTCGCAGCAGTTCAATGAACGTTCACAGTAAATGATTGTCACCTCGATTCTCGCTGTTTTCTGCAAAAGAAAAATAGTGTCGCACAGATAAAATGTTAAAAGTTAACGACATGTGTGCTATCAATACGCCTTCGATGTGTGCTTTGCCGGACGTAAACTAAAATTGCGCTTTTCCTTTTCTTCACTTTTATTTACTTTAAAGTTAAGGTAACATTTTGTAAAATATAATTTACTGTATTTTGAGTACAATAATTGTTCCACTTTTAAAGTGAACATAAAAAGTTATTGCGATTAACAATGCTAACTCACACTTAATAATTC
>NCKV01000822.1:0-13584 GCA_003675905.2 Leptotrombidium deliense
ATTTCAAGTGTCGACACTGTGTCACTTCGCTGACATCGCGAGTTTTGCAGCTTATTGCGCGATTTGATTATAAAGTTAAGCAAATGGAGAAAAACGGAAGTGTATCGCAACACGTGTTCGTCACCGGTGGTGCAGGATATCTTGGATCAACTTTAGTACCGAAACTTCTGTCCGAAGGATTTTTTGTCACTGTTTTCGATGTGTTTAATTTTGGTGTCTACTCTTTGTTGTCAAGTATTCACGATCCAAAACTGAAACTTGTGAAGGGAGACATTCGAGATGAGAATGCTCTGGCAACTGCTCTCTGCGATGACGTTGATGTCATTGTTCACTTAGCAGCGCTTGTTGGTTATCCTGCGTGTGACAGCAATCAGCAATTGGCAAAAGAAGTGAACGAAACGGGAACCTACAATATTACAAGACTGCTGCAACCGCATCAAAAATTGATATTTTCATCGACAGGCTCTTGTTACGGCGCAGTAGAAGGTGTGTGCACCGAACAAACACCTCTGTGTCCGTTGACACTCTATGGACAAACGAAGGTGAACGGAGAACACATGGTGCTTCAAGCCGGAGGTATTGTTTATCGTTTCGCTACTCTTTATGGAATCTCTCCGCGAATGCGACTCGATTTACTTATTAATGACTTAACACGAAGAGCTATAAAAGAGAGCCATATCTCAATCTACGAACCCAAGTTTCGTAGAACATTTCTACACGTAAAAGATGCTGCAAATTCAATAATATTTGCCATAAATAACTATGCGGCCATGTCAAAGAACGTATTCAATGTTGGTGACGAAAGACTGAATATGACAAAATTGGAAGCCGTTGAACGCATTTGTCAGTTTATTCCCAAGTGTCACATTTCCATTTGTGATGACGGAAAAGATAGCGACAGACGAGACTATGATGTTTCTTACACTAAGATTTCGAAATTAGGGTTTCGGGCGTCAGTTGACTTTGATACTGGTGTCAAAGAACTTGCAGCTATTCTCCCACTTGTTAATGAACACGAAGTTAATTTATATCGTAATGCATGACATGCACTCAAAATATCTATAAACTGACTTTTTGAAAATGTAATCTTCTTAGAAACTCAACAAAAAATTTATGATCATAGGTTTTTACGTTTTCTTGTTTTGGTTCATTTGTTAAAAAAATAATCTTTTAAAAAATATTTTCAAACAGTTGCAAATAAATGCAGTAATCCAGCAGCAAATTGAACAATTTCTGAACCTCCCAATTTTGATTCACCATAAAAGCGATCAACGAATGTAATTGGAATTTCATCTACTCTGAACCCCATTCTTTTTGCCCTCACAACCATTTCCATTTGAAATACGTATCCTTTAGATGTGCACTTTTCAATTAACTTTGAAAGAATATCTTTCTTATAAAGCCGAAAACTGCCTGTCGTATCAGAGACTCCAGGCCAAAGCAAAATTTGTGTCAACAAATTAGCTCCCCTGGAAATTAATTTACGCTTAAAATCCCAACCATAAACTCCACCGCTGCCCGAGTATCTTGTTCCGGTAACAATTTCTGCATCAGTTTCCTTTTGCTTTTTGATGAACTCAGGTATAAACTTAGGGTGATGAGACAGATCTGCATCCATTATCACAATAAAGTTTCCAGTAGAATGCTTGATTCCGTGAACGTAAGCAGTACCTAAGCCTAGCTTTTTTTCGCGTGGCCGCAGCACAATTTTATCTTTTCCGTAAATTTGTTGCAACTGTTCTGCAACTTGAAGAGTGCCATCGGGAGACCCATCATCGATTATGATGACTTCGTAGTCGTGGCCACTATTTTCATCGTCATTAAAACAAGGCATAATGGTGTTACAACACTTACCTACTGCTCATGTACTTAACAATTAACCAAATAACGATCGGAAGGTTTTCACGTTCATTATAAGTCGGCAGAAGGATTGAAAATTTGTCGGCAGTCATTTTGCGGTGAGATCGAAACGCAAGCTTTTTTCGTTTGTCGTTACCATAGCGACGACGCGTTGCATTCAATTTGCACTCTTTGCGTTTGTCGAAAGAAGAAAAATGGACTCAAAACGAGAATCGAATCGAACCGACAACGAAACGAATCGTTTTTACTGTTCTGTTAAAGGGTGCGTATTCAGCGAAGGAATGGGAAAATGGTTCAAAAGGAAAATGCTTGTAGAACAGGTAAACAAACATGTAAAATACATTTGCTTGCTGACTTAATTTTTTCTTAGCATTTCTTGAACAGTCATTGTGAAAAGAAACACATCTGTCCGAAATGTGGCAAACCCTACTCTATTGACTGGCAACTTAAACATCACCTGAAGAGTTGCGGACTCGAATGGAAGTGCCTTTCGTGTCATAAGGTTTACAAGGAACGATTGTCGTTAATAACGCATTGCAAGAGACATGCTCATATTTTGCCGGAAAACGCAAAAATTAGAAAAGCAAAAGATGTTAACGATAAGTTAAACACTATCTCATTGAATGTGATTGTTATGCCGTTGATAATTGCCCCTCAAGTAAAGTCTCTGGAACCGATTGTTCCACAAATTAAAGAATTAAACTTTGGAAAAATTCGCCCAATTTTGCCGAAGCCATGTCTGAGCGATAAAACTGATGCGAAGACTTATTGTGTTCAAAGAGACAAGCAATGCAATATTGAAGATTCAAAAACAGGTGCAACAAAGAGTCAAGGTACGCATCGAGCAAACGTTCTTAAATCACAAATCGCGACACAAACTGAAAAAAGTGTGCAAAAAATTCGTGCCTCACGAAGTGCTCAGTGTCCACCATTGAGAGCGAAGCGAAAAGGGAAGCAGATTTATGAAAGTGCCGAAACACAGACATTGGAAAGCATTCTTTCGCTCTCTGGTTCTCCACCATTGCCCACAACAACGTCAACAAAGTCGACTTCTACGACCTCGCCGCCGAAAAAATCAAGAACTTCAGTCGCTGTTGAAACTTACACTGATTGGAATTTGTCACAAAATGATTCTAATTGTGATTCTTCAGCGCTGACTAAATCAACAAATCCTATGTTAAGTCAGTTTAATTTAGAAAATAATTACGAGTCTCATAACTTCTCCAGGAGTACTGAAAGCATTAACCAATCTTTTGCGATTAATGAGCAGTCAGTGCAAACTGATGAAAACAAAGAGTTTCCAGTAACTGATTTCACACATATAGAAACTCAAACTACAAATGATTTTATAAACGAAGTATTAGATTTGAATTTTAGTGAAGATGATATTTTGTTCACTGACTTAGAATTCAACGACATAGAAACTCAGACAATTTGGAACAACGATGAAATGACTCAAACTGATGAGGTCGGAGAAGGTTTTCAATCGTTGAATGTTGACGACGTTCTCAGTTTCTTTGAAGAAGAAGCAACTTGTATACAACAGTCAGAAAGACTTTTTTCTTCCATTGAAACTCAAACACAAACGAATTCGAATTTGTTGACATTTATTCCAAATCTCTTTCAACCAGCGTTGCTTTAATAGAGTCACAACGTACAATTAGAACTGTATAGTTTCACTGCCACATCTCTATTTTAATGTTCCTAAACTGTAGTGTCTACTTTTGTGACACTGTCTATACTTGATATATTCCATTGACAACACAACTATGGTTGTGTCAGGAGTACACTAGAAAAGTGGCTCGATCGCTGATATTTAAAGCAGCATTCAGTACTGTACATGTATCAAGCTACGTCTACGGTTATATTTTGTTCTGTTTTCTAAAGGGTTCGTTCATTTATTATTAAAAGTTAGTTACATATTTAATGTATTCAACACTTGACGTTATACTGTCTGTTTTAAACTTAAAACATTGTTAGTGTAAAAGTTTTAACAAATCATTATCAATATCCGTATTCAAACAGTTCGCAAGGGTCTTTTGGGTATTTATGTTAAATATTAACTTCTTTTATAGTGTAAATTAATCAATCAACGCCAAAATTCTGCCCAAGAGTTTAACGGCGTGCCTTTTGCGGGGAAAAAGTGCATTTTTGTGGAAAATTTACATATGAGGTGCATAAAATAAAAAACATTTAATGGTTATTTTTGTGATTCAAATGATATTAGATATTTTCCGTATTTCCGTGACTTGAAAATGTCGGTGAGTACAAAGATAAGTTGATCCGAAAACTGTTGGTCAAACATTTGGCGATCTGATCCTCTGATTCAGGAAGCGAAATGTATTATTTATTTATTTACATTTATAGGTTATAATTAAGATTGATTTGATTGTACAACAATCATTTTCAAAATAAATTGCCGATTTTGATCATCATAATAATAAATTTGAGTAAAGATATTGTAATGAGCCTAATTTTTCTAAATTATTGAATTACTGTTTTGTCTGTGCGTCGATGAATATGCGACTCATCCAAGTTGCGAGTACGTGAAAAGTGAAAATGAGGAAGAACTCAATATTAAAAAAATGTTTCCTGACAAAAGTGTAAAAAGCAGAATTGAATATAATATTTGTGTAAAATTGCGCTCGAGAATATTGCGGTCACGTCAAGTGATCAGAAAATCATAATCGACGAATCTGTTCACTGAAATCGATTCCATTGATCACTGCTTGCAAAGGTGTCTGCGATACAAGATCAAAGATAATGACTTTTGAAGTTTCTTATATCTTCAGTTTCAAAGCTGCATTGAATTGAACATTCGTTGTTAATTGCAATATTGACAAGTAATGCTGTTCGCATTTTCGAGTTATTAAATGTTAAACAATTTTTCATTAAAAGTTGACTTTCAATAACGAATCTAAATCAAAAATTGATTCTTAATAAGCATTCGTGTTTGCATAAGTGGGTCACAATTTATTCTCAATGAAAGTGTTCGTTAAAAAAAGTATAGTTCACCATGTAAAACGTGGCAATAAAACAGTGTATTTACATACTTCTCAATTATGTAGCATAATCGTTTGAACCTCAATTTTATGTCAATTTCAAGGATATAAATGAAAGTGAGCATCAATTTGTTGTACAAATTAATGTTTTTCGCTGTAAACTGTACTTTGTACGAATCTTCGATTTATTGAATAAAAACTTTTGCTCAATTCGTAAACGTTTTCATTTTAAATTGCATTTTGCACACTTTTACTTTTAATGTAACTTTTTACTGCTGTAATTCAATCGTGTCAAAAAACTTTCAAATTTCTCACTTTTAAAAGGAAAACATTCACGAAACAATGATTAAAAATTGACAAAAGTTTAAAGTTTTAAATTTTGTTTATAAAAGAATTACACTTAATTTGTAACATTTTGATAATAATAATGAAACATTCAATGTGTTCAATGCTTGCTTTGCGGTTAATTACAACTTTTTGTTTTTTGCATACATTTACAGTTCACATTTTGAATTTAAAACACTCTAAAGTGCAAACAATATAATTTTGTTTGTTCGCCACGAATTTCAAATGAACTTTTTTGATTGAAAAGCATTATTTTACAACATTTATAAGTTGAATGAAAAGCGATTGTTTACTGCTGTTGTTTTTATTTACATTCAATTGCATGAAAACTGATTGAAACTGCGAAACATCACACGTTTTGAGCGAAATTTTAAAGTTTTTGCTATAACGAAATAAATTTTTTATTACTTCTTTTACAAGACATCATCAATCAGAAAGTAAATTTCTACAGATAGTTGACGTAAATTTTGTGTTTATATTCGTATAATTCAAACAAAACAAGCCCAAAGAAATTGACATTAGTACATAAATTTTTATTTGTTTGTTTTTTCAGGTCCAAAGTTGGAAGATCACAATCATTCACACCTGAATTATCATAAATCGCAAAACGTATAATATTGCAATTAAAACATATAATTTTGTAACTCAAAACGTCAAATTAGGAGTGTCAATTTATCCATAATGTATCTCGTACATATCAATTTACGAAATTTTATAACTTTTTAGTGTTTAACTAATGGGACGAGCAAATGTTGCGAAATAATTCGAATAATTTAATTGCAGAAATGAACGAAAGCGTTGAAATTATTCGTTCATGTACGATTATTTTATTTAATTCGCAATCTGATTGTATGCAACTCACTCGTAAATTTTAATGAAATGCAATTGAAGCTTTGAAAAGATGCAGGAATCAGCAAAGCAAGCAAAGTGATCGTTAAACACATTGAATCGCTTAAACGACGATAAACGTTTCCGGAGAATCGCGAGTCTTTCAATGATCACGTAATAAACAGTGAAATCAGTTTGAATTGAAATCATTTTTTAATTGATTAAAATAACGTTTCACGAAAGCACGAAAAAACAATTGTGTCGCTATTTCATCATCGTATAATTTTTATCAAATTATTCAGTCAACTACGACAAAGTGGAAATTAAACTTCTCATTTTTAAATTACATGAAAAGTTTGAAAAATGAAAATATCATGAAAGCTAAATTTAATTTAAACAAAACGAAAGAAAGCAAGGAAAACATTGAAATTTTGATGGACGTTAAGTAATTAGAATTTTTGACCTCAAATAATTTGAGAAAATGCAGTTTATTTCAAGCAAAGATTGCATAACGAATATGATGCGTGCGAAGCATCACTTTATTTAAGGATTTTAAATGCATCTTTTTATGAAAATATTTTTCTTCTTCACTTTTGTTTAAAAACAAACGTTGCATAAAAATAAAAAAGTGACTTCCTTTTGAAAGTGAATGAAATGGGTCACAAAATGATTTCGAGAAGCGCATCGCAGTTAGAACATATTTTCTCTGAAAAGGTGTTTTGATTTATGAATTCGTTTTGTCATCGAATTGAAAATATACGCGATTCACAGCAATCGGCGAAAAGGAACGCACTCGATGAAGCTTTGAGTAATGACCGGCAAAATATGTAATGATCATCGCTGTGAACACGCTTTCCGCGAAATCATCATTTTGCTCGCGTTTCAATTGTTTTGCCATCTCTTTAAACATGTCTGTATGTTTTCGCGAATGCATTGTTCGCAAGTCAACAAATTTATTGTTTAATGACCACAAACCACGAATCTTGTAAATGTTTACTTTTTTCATGTCTACGATTGATACTAAATTTCGACACTTCCTCATCTCTTCTCTTCTCTGAGAAACAATTTTCAAACTAATTTTCATGTTTTATGATTGTTGTTTACAAGCAAAAAGTTCGTGAAACATTTTGTGAATGTTGTCTATTTCAATATTCGAAGGAAATAAAATTTTCATTTCGCATTTTGAAAAATGATTTCGAACAATTCTCCGCATATTTTTAGAACTTTAAAACTCTCATTGTTTAGCTGATAAAAAGATTTGAAAACAATTGCAAAAACACAATTCACAAGGAAACGCATTTTTGTGTATTCGCTTGTCGTGAATTCACTTCTCAAAAGTGATTACATTTTATTACACGTTTTCGTTTTAAACAGACAGTTTTTATTTCAAAATTCAATTTTCAGTTCGACTACAAAACTCGATTTGAGCGCTTAATTTAATAGATTAAATATTAAATTACGCGAAGCTTGAATATTAACCGAAATGAATTCGTTAAATTGAAGACACTTTGAGTTTTCGAAAGCATCAATCGAATTCAACTTTTAAATAGGAACTCATTATACGCTGCACTAAATCACAGTTACAAACATAAAATATGTTTATTGAGTAACTTACGTTTTCAATCGATATTTCACTCTTTCAAAGGAAATATTCTAACTTCTCTTCTAAATTTTATGTTACCTGAAACTGCCAAAAGGCTGTTTTCTTAATTCATTGCTTCTTTTTCATAATTTTTCATTCAAAAAGTGATCATTTCGAACGCACTCAAATAATCGCAATTTGGTTAAACTTTTTAACACTTCAATTATATGAGTCGAGTTTCCAGTTCAAATCATTGCAATTAAAAATTTCATTTTATTTTACAATTTTGAATTCGTATTTGAAATGTGTGTGGACACTTTGAAAGCTTTTTCATTTCACTGTTTCAGCATTTCATCCAAATCATAAACAACATTTAATGAATTTAATGAATAACGTTGAATTCATATTTTATGTTTTATATTCAATCGCAATTTTGCGTGAATATTAATTAAATTTTATCGGCAATCGGTGTATTTTTAAAGTTGAAAATAAACGTGTTCCGACACACAACTATTGAGCTTACAGATCTGGAAATAAACTCGTTTTAATTTTGTTTTTATATTAACAAGAAAAGTGATGCAACTTTACTTCCAAAACTGTAAATCGAATGAAGTGAATTTAAGAACACCTTATTTTTCAACGATTTCACTTTTTACTTTTTTCGATTTCGTGAAGAAATTTAAATTACACTTGTTTAAGGATTTTGAAAGCTCATTAAATTCTGTAACTGCCATTTTTTATTAGAATTTTTTTGCTATTTCTACGATAATTAAGAATCCACTGGTTATTAGAGTTATGAATACATAAATGTTTAACTGCAAAATCCATATTTTGTGAATTATTGCATTCGTGCTCAGTTCAGAGTGATTCAATTAATAATATTGTTCTTTCAATGAACTGTGGTACACTTTCGTTTGTTTTAATCGTTTCGCAAGCAATTATAAGTTCGAGTTATTCATTTGAAGATACATCGTTTGTGTACGAAAGCGATTGCATTGAGAAAGTATTCGAGAAAGTAGCTGCAATCGTGATGTATTTTGCGTTTTCATAACACAGAAATGGATTTAAAGTAAACAAAGACTTGTAATTGAAATGTTATTAACCTTTGGCAATTTGTTCGAAACGTTCATAAAAAATTATAATTAAATTTCAATTAATTTCTCGAAAGAAAATGTTGATTGTTTTCGCAGCGTAAATGCAGTGCATTTTAGATACTGTTCGTGAGTTATGCATCAATTGCATTGCTTTGTGTTTGTGTGCACTTCTATTGCATCGATTACATTCGAAGATTACAGAGATTAATGATTATCCACGAGTGTTGTTTCGGTACTGGTAAACACACAACAGTTCAGATTAGATATACTTTTTCTTGTTGTTGTTTCACTTGCGATCCTTATTTAAGTTCTCTGCTCTCGAAACCGCAATAACGCCAACTTTTTATCAGCAAACTCGCAAAAGTTCTAAAATTAAAAATCGACACAATTAAAAAGGAAAATATTAAACGATTCGTATAGTTTAATTATTGAGCATTAATATTGTATTGCTATAATATATCACTCAGTTTAAAGTGTTTTGCAGCGTTATTTACAAAAGTATAAAAATAATAACGTTTGCAATATAACAATATGTCAATTAAAAGAGTATAATTGAAGACTGAAGTGTATGAGTACATGACGTTCAATGAGTACAAATAAAGACATTATTAAACATTGTAAATCACAGCAAATAAAGACGTAACATTCGTTTTTTATAAATGCTAATAAAATATTTAAGAAATTGTTAATTGTAAAAGAAAATATCAAATTGACGTGAAATTCTATTTTCGAAGTCTATTTCCAAATCCGAGTTGGTACGCTCTGTCGACGTCGGCAGAGGTGTGCAGAAATTCCTTGTCTTGTCCGATCAATCGCGCCAAGTAAAACAGTTCCTGGGAGGATCCGCAGTTTACGTTCTCCTCGAAGTCGCAAGTCATGCTGAACTGATTGAACAGCGTTTTGTTGCCGCACGCAAATGTGTGCTGTTCGAACTGCGAGTAAACAAACGTACTTAGCCAGAGTCAGTGAACCAGGAGTACAGTACCTGACCGTCTACTATCCTGCACATGTGAAACAGTTGGCATGCGTTGTCGATGTCGGCGAAAATTCCTTCATCTGGACACGCGAACGTAGTTCGAATGCCAGGAATGAAGAATTCGACTCCAGCGGGAAGTTCGTATGCTGCTCGTTTCGACTGTGCAACAAATTACACACACATTTTAAAAGCTTTCAGAGAAAACAAAACAATAGAATTTGTACCCGAATCAAGTTGGCTGCGAAAGCGACAGCGGCACAGGCAAGAAGCGAAACGAACACTTGGTTTGTCTTCATGTTTCGCAGATATCCGTTTGGCACAAAAGGCTCGTTTCGCTTTCGATGTCCGGATTTCACTTTTCATAAATCACAAAAGATGCTTTCTTTTATAGAGCCGCGAAAGGAGGAGAAGAGCCGCGCAACAGAGCCCACCTTTTCAGGAGGATGACACCGCTTTATACCTGACGCCGTACCGTATACTTTCTATGCGATCGCTATTTGACGAACTCCGCAAATGCTGCGAACCCAATAATTGCATCGAAAAGTGAGAGCAAATCTTTCGCTCGCAGGCATATATGCAATACTTTCCCATTATTTTTTATGCACCAAACGCGTAAACAAGTAAAGACTGCAGAGAGGAGTAGAGAAGGAGAAGTGTGTCATTTTCTTCTTTCTTTCTCCAGCTTTGAACATTAAAAATTGCGTTCACAGAAAACCGCTGTTACCTGCCATTCATCAATGCTGCTCATAAGCGACTAAAACTGTAATGAATCATCATTTTGAATGCTTTTGAATACGTATTGAATTCGCAATGCCGCGCTTTCATGAAAAAAATCGGTGAAATTGCAAATGAATGCAACTAAATGCTACCGAGTATTCATCCTGACACTTCGACCCTTGTGAATGCTTTTAAGCATTTCGTCATTAGTTTAAAAAATTATAACGAATATGAAAGCATTTCTGTGTTCGAACTCGTTCTTCTTCTTGCATTCCAAATCAATTCAATTTATTTAATTATTATTGCTTTTGTCAGAAATCTGAGGACAGAAATCAATTGGAAGACTTAATTACTAATTAGAGAGTTCTTTTTGCAAAGCATTGTAAACAATTCAGTAATGACCCTATTTTCAATGTGATCTTGATTTGAGACTACAAAGTTTAAACAACGAAAATAACTATAAATTAATTTTACAAGCGAATTAGAGGAGCGAATGAATAGAATTGTTGAAAGGTTGCGATATTGCGATTTGCTTGATATTTCGAAACGAGTCACTGCTTGCTTATTAACTGTGCAATTTGTTCGATTCGATTGCAATGAAATTTGTTCGTCCATTTATTCATTTGTGTCCATCTGTTCTCGTTTTCATTGCAACGCTCGAAGCTTGCAATTCACAATTCAAACAACAATACTTATTGTAAACCATGAAATTTTACTTTCAAAACAAACTGTTCTCAAGCGATACAAACCGAATGTAATATAATGCATTTCACTCTAATTTCTTATTTGTAAAATAATAATTGTGCTCTTTTTAAACAGTTTCTAACAGAGCAGACGTGCAAAGCTCGATCACCAATTGCGAGATATGTGTTTCTTTTGCAATGTTTTTCCTGCGAATGTTTTATTTGCGAACAAGAAAGAATAAGTGAATAACGGCGAAGAATGGATGCATACGATGATACAATTCGCCTGAAACTGAATTTGCGTTTCGTGACTGCGCTGCGAATGCCTGCGTTCATTATTTATCGTGACTGCGGATGCAGCCGAAAGTTATTCACATTTCATTTGTTGACCTCAAATGTATCGTTATTCAATTAATTTCGTAAATACTTTCGAACGAACTGCGAAACGGCTCAACACAATTAGGAAAACAAAAAATAGTATTTCGTGATTAATTGAAGTTAAATTTTATTGAATTATGTATTCTGTGAGTGGTCCACTGACTATGTAATTAACACTCTCGATGCATCAATACACACGCAGTTCCAATTTATCTCGTCGATTATAAACATTCGAATACACTTTTATCGAACAAAATGATCGCAACACAATCACGAACATCATTTTTTACTCATCGATTCATTTTTTGTTTTCCTTGAATTTCGGAAACAAAAATGGGAGAAACTATTTTCAATTATTGTTTCGTATTTTATTGTTTAACGCAATGAGAATGCAATTCGAATACAATTAAAAAAGGGTTAACTTTTGTTATGTTTGGCAGTCGAACTGCAAATTTGAATATTTTGTCTGTAATTAAAGTACAGCAAACAACCATTGAATGCACGAGTCTCGTTGAGAACGTTGCGTTCGTGCGAAAAAGTTGAGATTAACGTAAGATTGACACAAGAAACTGGAGACTTGTGTTATCAGAAAGATGCAAAACGCAAACACATCGCTGATGTATCACGCATTCACGTCTTCGAGACACGGATTCAGTGACACATCGCAGTGTTCTAAGTGATGTATCGGAATTTTTATTTTCTCGATTATTTAAAAGCTGTAATAAAATTCGCAATTCGTTGCAATTCTTCCGTTCTTTCGTTATTAAAACGAAAAACAAAAATGTTTATATTTGATGCACGAATGAAAGTTTGATAAATAATTTCCGTTTTTTTTAATTTTAAAAGGAATACAATTCCTGGCAGAACAAGAAATTCTGTTTCTGTCGACAATTTATTTCGAAAATTTTGCGTAATTACGTGTGGTAAAATCGTCGACAGATAGAAAGGCGTATCGAAATTGTGTTTAACATAATTACAGTAATAAAAAATGAGTGAAAATATTTCATTCAATGTATTCTTACGTGGTGACCAGAAGCGAAAGAAGTGTTTTCAAAACACAGTTATTTATAACCGCAACACAATTCTCTGTTTGAAGTATTAGTGAAAAAATTACATTTAATAGTCACAAGCGAATGTTAAAATGTTTTTTAAGTGAGTTTGATGTTTTCGAAGAAGAAAAGAAATGATGTATTCGATTACAGATGCGAACGTCTGTCGAAGTGTAAAACACTTTCTCAATCATTTAAAACTAAAATTAAACGCACTATGCAAACAAAATGTTTATTTACAAATAAGGTTTGGTTTTTGAAACGAAAGTGTTTGTTTGAAAGAAGGCTGAGTGTTTTTATGCAACTTGAGCAATAATTGATGGCTTAACCACCAGTGACATGTTTCTTGCAGTTTACGACGAAATAAATTTTATTTTATGCATTCATTTCGTTTGAATTACTTTATTTTATGAGACTTGCTTTCGAAGAGTCACAAATCAAATGTTTTGCAAATGTTCGCAAACACGATCAAAGTTTGTGATTTAAATTTTCGTGAAAAAAGAAAATAAAAAACAAATCGAAAGGTTAAATCAGAATGAATTGAATGAATGAATTTTCGAGTGGTTCAGTGTTTCGCATAATTTTCTCGACGATAACTTTCAACGCAAGCAACAAACTGCTCTCAAGTGTTATCGAAGATCACAATGAAAAGATGCGCACAAAGTTATGCCATTAATTTCGTGAAATTATGTAATTTAAATTGCTAAAATGAACTTAAAAATACATTTAATGTACTATTCTTCGAAAATAACTCTTTGTTTAGAATTGTAAATAAAAGCAAGATAAATGCGAACTCAGCAAAACACTTCAATGTCAGCGAAAAAAGTTCGCGAACGATTGCATGAAAAAATGAGATTATTTTTTTACTGCAAACTTTATTTCTAAAATAGTCGACTATTGTTTATAAATAACAAAATGCTGCTTGCAAAATGCAGATAATCACATTTGCATTGATGGAAGCACAATTGAACGTTTCGACTTCGAATGCATAACAAAAGATGCTGAAAATGACATCGATTGTGTTTCCACTGCAAGACTTCGGAAGTATTTAAATAATTGTAGTTTTAAAC
>NCKV01000823.1:0-13578 GCA_003675905.2 Leptotrombidium deliense
AAATTGCTGCTTTCTCCACACATCGATTTATTGAAGCGACATTTAAAACGAACAGTCAGCGAACTTTGCGAGACTGAAAAAAGTAGCGAGCAACTTTTGAACGATATTTTGTTGCAGAACGAAAAACTGTTGGCAGAAATTAAAAGACTGAAAGAAGAAAATCAACATTTACAAAGTTTGCATAAAAGCAAACAAAATGGCATACAATGAATTCATTTGAATTGATGTGTGACTTTAAACTTCAGTGATGAGCCTTACCTTTTACATATGCTTTTGAATGATTCTTCATTTCAGTTGAAGATGATTTTTTTCATTTTGTGAATTCAAGACTTTTACTTGAACAAGTCCATTTAATGAAAAGGCTATGAATACCAGTTGAATGACTAGAGTAAACTAATTCTGTCGAAAAGACACTATGTTGTTCATTAAATTGTTTATTTTTTCGATTGTTTGTGTAATTTAAGAAATAACATATTTTATATTGAGGTTAAATGTGTCATTAAATTTATCTAGGAAATAACTAAGAAATTAAAGTTTTATATTGAAAACGTTGTTCGCAACAAGACTATTCATTTAAACTGCAAAATATGCAATGTCAAATTTATTGTCGATTTATTATTATCAAACAAATGACAATTAACCGTAATAACCGAATGATTTGACTCTCACAATTTCTCTTGTTCTTCTTCCCTGAGTTTTTCCTAAAGTCCTTCCTTTCACTTTCGGCCCGCTCGGAAAGGTTCTGGCTTTTCTGTCGTGAGGTGACAATTGTCTTGCAGCAAGCTTTGCTCCTGCATTCAGTGTGCGACCTTCCATCTAATTCAATGAAACTTACGTTTTAAAACCAACTTTTATTTTTGTTCTCTGTTTAACCTTCTGTTTGATTTCTGTTTCGTCTTCCCATTCTTCATCATCATCACTTTCTTCTTCGACATCAATTTGCGAGTTTTCTCCTGAGATCAAGTCTTCGAGATCTTTTATTGCCTCGTCGTACGTGCTGGGAAGAGTGTCAGGCAAATTTCTTGCAGCGCATCTATCTACGCTGAACACAACTGAAAATCAAAAATTAATCCTTTTAAAAGTAATATTCGTGATATCTGCGCGAAATTGCTATTTTTCTCATTTTCGTGTTTCGAATTCAAAGTTTCAAATTAATAATGACTGAAATGTTAGACAGAAGAGTAAAATACACGCGAAATGTTTTGTTAGCCACAAAATAAGGACAAACTTTCCAATCCATTGAAGCGCAAAGAAAACGTTAATAAAACGAAATTACAATTACGACTTTTGTAAACGAACAGAACAGAACAGTGTTCATTGCAGGAACACTTTAAGACTTTCTTGCATTCCACTATTAATCAAATAATGAATTGCGTCGTTATAACTTACCGATTAGTGTCCAAACAAATAAAATGTACACTTTTTTATTGTTGAACACCATACTTATTCAATTAAACGAAAGCATAAAAAACACCTGTGAATTTATTACAAATTTAATACGTCAGAAGAAATAGTGAAATTTTAGCCAAAGTTGTGTTGCATTTCAATCTTTCAATTCTTCATTTTTTGCGAACAACATTTTCGTAACAAAAGGACTCATTATGTGAACATGTTGAAGATCACGTTTCCGTTAGATTAAACTGGTCAATCGATCACTTTTGTTTGCTCTATGTGCACTGAATTTAAACTATATTTGGCAAATTTAGCTGTCATATGTTCAGTATTCAAACAAAATATTTAATCAACTTATAGTGCTTACACAATATTCATCACATTTATTCATCGCTGCACTAAATTTTGTTACGCTAAGATAGAGAACTCAAATTTCACAATTTAACAAAAACTCAAGTTTTTTTATCGAAACATAACTCCTAAAAAATTTTTCAATCAAATTGTTGTGACCATTTCTGTGGGAATTATTTCGCATTCCGCCCACAATTAAACTTAAACTTAAACTTTTTTAAAGTGTGAACCCACGATTGGGATCATTGCTCATTAATGTTTTATCTCAATTATCGAACAATTCATATTTTAACTTTATTAATTATGAACAATTATTTGTAACAATCATTATTTTAATGAGAGCTGATAAAAAATGAGTATAAACAAGAAACAATCAAAATTATATAATATCGTTGTTTAATCAATTACAGAACACTTCCAAACAATTGAAACAACGAATGTTTCAACAGTTGAGTAAATGATTCGAAAACATACCTTTAGAACAATGTTTAATTTTGCATAATAAATACAATGTAAATATTGAAAACGTTCACCTTTGCTTGACTGATCACTCGAAACAAGTGAAGAGTGCAATATTTGGCAACTGTCTGCAATTCGCGACCGAAAAGTGAAAACAAATAGCGAATCGCGGCTGCAGCCTACAGGTCACTATTTCACTAAACAGTCTGCTCCGAAAGCATAAGTTGACAAAATTTTTATAAACACAGGCTGGGTCACATTCCAAGTTGAAATGTTAATCGAAACATTTTAAACGGATGTTTAAACTAATCGTCGATCAATTATCCGCAATTTCGAAATCCAAGTTTTCACTTTCGCTGTAATAGCGAATGGATGCTTAAAACAAAAGTATAATTGCCCGCTTCTGCCACACCTTTTCCACCAATTCTTATATATACTAACATTTTGACAGTATGCTTAGTTTTCTCAGTTATTTCGCTTCTAAATGTTCGCGTAAAGCAGTACACAAGAATGCGAGTCGAGACGCTCGTTTGCTTTACTTTTTTCACACTATTTGCTTCGTTTGTGAACAGCAAAGAAAAAGATGAGACAATATTGGAAGAAACGCCTGCATTGACAGGAAAAATAGCAATCAGAAGTGATTCTGATTTAGCAGTGGCAGCTAGTCATTGGGGAGGCCACGGAGGAGGTCACCACGGAGGTGGCGGTCATCACGGAAGCGGTGGAGGTCATTGGGGTAAAGGTCACTGGGGAGGTGATAAGAGCCATTGGGGTGGGCACGGAGATGGTCACCACGGACATCATGGCCACTGGGGAGATAAAGGTTGGGGACATTGGGGCCACGGAGGCCACGGTGGAAAGCACGGCAATTCAGGACATGAGAAGCATGGTAAAAATTGGGGAGCATGGGGAAGCAAAGAAAAGTGGGGACATGACAAAGGAAAAGGTTGGGAAAAACATTGGAAGTGGGATAAGGAGCACGGAAGCAAAAATAAATGGGGACACCACGGCGGTAAATGGGGAGATAAACACCATAATGATCACAGCGACTGGTGGGGAAACCACGGCCATGGAGGTCACGGACACGATAAGCACGGTGGACACGGTGGTTGGGGAGGTTGGAAACACGGACATTGGGGTGGAAAAGATGGACACTGGGGAGATAATGACCACGGATCTCACTGGAAATCACACGGCGGACATTGGAAACATTCTACTCACCACTAACCGCACACTTGTTATTTATCTTTTTAATAAATCAGCGAAAAACCCATCAAAAAACAACAAACAGACTGAAAACGAATGAAGAAGAGCTTCAATCAAAATTATTGTGATTAACAATGTTTAACAAGTTTCTCGCCATTTATTAATTTATTTTGTTCACCAATTTTGTAGTTATTTAGTGGAATACGATGTTTACGGAAACAATGATTAACGATTAACAAGTGTGTCGATGAATGATCGCACAATATTTTCTCTCAAAATTACTCTCAATTAACGCTTTACAAATATTGGCAAATTTCACGCTCTGCTTAAAAAATTATTTTTCAAAAATATAAAAATAAAAGTTTTCGTCACTTTTTGTCGGAATTGAAAGAAAGCGAATTAGACACAATGCTATGCATTCACTGTATATCATTTAGCAATGCAAAGTAAATGTCGCTTTGCGAACGAATGATAATGATGAAGTGAAGCGAGTTCGTTTAATTTGCAAGATTACATTGAAAACAATGCAAATGTAATTTTTGTGCGAACGAAGTAGTAAATGATGCGGAAAATGAAAACATCACGTTTTTGTTTCTCCGTCCAATCGACCTGCGATTTTCTTCTCATTAATATTGCATTAGTGTCACTTGTGTAGTTATCAACACGTAAATCGACTCATTCTCACGTTTCCTTCTCAAAAATTTGCTGTTCGACGAAATGAACTAACGAACAGCATTTTAAAATTGAAATCGATTACTTCAACACTCGCTGAGTAGCTTCAAAATCAGAATCAAAAGTTTTCATTTTTAAAAAATAAAAAGTGAAGCGAAAAGTTTGTTCAAAAACCAAAATTAGAGAATTGGAATTAGATTGTTGTTTGTTTTTCAACAATCGTTGCACCGCATTCTAAACGAAGCATTCAACTAACAAAACTCTTTTGCTTACAAAACGCAACATTTTGACTTTTATTTATTAATTATTTATATTAATAGAAACCAACTTTTTCTGCAATAAGCATAAATTAAATGTGTTTACTTTAATGTGCATTAGCATTAGTAGGAAGAGTGCCTAAAACTGTTTTGCTTCTCTTGTTTCAGCTAAAAATGTGGCGATTATTTAATGTATCCAATATTAGCAAACAGACAAAACAACCTTTGTTTGACTTCTATTATTTTTGCAACGGACAATACTTTCCGAACATTTCCGTAATAAAGGTAATAAAGGGGAACATGAAACCTTCAATGTTTTCATCACTATACGATTTCTTCATTTCAATGCTTATTAATTGAAAAATCTTTGTGATTCAAAACACGAAAACAGCAATGAAAATGTAATAAAATAAATAAATTCGATGCATTCACTTTGTAGACTTCAATTTACTGCAACATGTTGTTTGTATTGCAATTGCAAATGAATTTATTACAATAGCTTATGCATCCGTCATGTTGTTGTAAATCATGTATCGAGCGATATACTCAATTGCCGTTTTGTTTACCTTAATATGTTTGCCTCGTTATGGATCTATTTTTGGATACTTTTTCGATCTAATCTTAAGAGACTTGAATGATAAACAAAAAACAAATTTCATGTACTTTCTGCTTCATGTGAGCTTTTCACTGATTGTGTGCACATTAAAAATGATTTTAATTAACCTTATTTTAAATATTTAATGAATATCCGCGAACAATGTTCAAACAAAGAAAGTTTGTGCGAACCAAACAACGCACATTATTGGTTGAATGAAACAAAGTTTTGCACAGCAAATCGAACGGAAAAATGAATTATAGTTGCCTGTGTAACTGGAGAACAGAATTAAAGCAATTCATTTTTGAAATACATTTCATATAACCGCGAATCGAGCATCGAATCGATCTTTCTTTTGTTTCAAAGTTAACGAAGAAAAGTTTCGTTTTTAAACAACAATTTCTCTGAGATAATCATTTCGAAGAATGAATTTCAGTTATTATTCTTCTTTGAATGTCACTTAATATAAATGGAAATTTTACTTCTTTTATTTTGTGTCTCATAAAAGCATTGTATTCATTACATTCCTTTCATTCGTTTTCTTAGCATTTTTTTGATCCATATTTTGAAAGTCATTACGAAAAAACTTTGATTCCAATTTGCTTTGATGAAATACAGCATCTTATACTTTTCTGGACGCACTTGGAAAGTAAATCAGTTTAGATCTCACAAACTTTGAGAGACGAAATTTTCGTCGAAAAACGAAGAAAATGAAGAACATGCAGTAAGCGGGTAAAGATCATTAGTTTACTTTTAAATTGATTGTAACTTGTTTTCATTTTTAGTTTTCTTAATTTCACAAACATTAATTCAAGAAATAACTAAAAATCAATTACTCTCTGCGATTGTATTCGATGACACAACGAACCATTATTTGCTCTTCTTTTCCGAGAAAAACAATTTGCTGATGGAAATCCCATCATATTTTTAAATGAATGCATCGATCTTAAGTTCGTTCATTCTTTTCCGTTTTCAATTTTCAAATTGAGCATGATTTGTTCGCAGAGGTTAAATGAGGCCAATTCGCATTCAATTAACGATGATTACTGCAGGGAAAACGGACCATATTAATTGCATATGTCATCACTTTGATTTCGAAAAAATGCTGAAATTAGAAATAATTTCGAAACTCTCAAGAGTGTTTGCGAAAGAAATTGCGGCAAAAGAAGTGCACTTCGAAGCTCGTCAGCACATTTCGCTTGTACTGCTTTCGAGTTGACGAACAGTACGTTAAAAATTGAAACAGAATGCTGCATCTTCATTAGTGAACTCCGTCGACATAATTGCACCGTTAATTAAGAAAATATAACATTCATGCTTCGTGCTTTCGTCGAAAATAAAAGTCTAATAATGTCAACTGATCGCATTAACGTTGCTACGTTACACAAAAAAGTTTCGTCTTTACTTATACGTTTTTTATACACTTCTTTACTCTTCAGATGGTATGTTTAAAACCGTCTCTTCTATCTCTAATCTTCTACGCATTTAAAGTGAATCCGAAGCTTATCGTTATGTTTAAAATTGGGCAATATGTCGTTACACCTCAAAACACACAGACACATTTATTACATACCTTCGTTCGTTCATAATGCAAATTTTTTAGATTACTCTCTTTTGTCTTTATCTTTGTTATCCTAGAAAACAGAGCCCTTTTAAGATGATTAAGTAAAAATTCCGTTCACTTTAAATGCACTTCATCTTCGGATGAATGAGTGTTTTAAAACTCTTCAACTAAGTAATATAAAAGTTTTAATTAATAAAACTTGATCACTATTGGAGATTAAATAAAACAGCAGTACGTGGGAAGATTTGAAACTTAAACTTGCTTTTTTAATGTGTAATGCAATACAATATTTTATATCCCTCGGAGTAACGTCATTATTAAAATATCGATAAAATTAGTCAATGTTTATTCCACCAAAGTTACTGTTATTGTTCGCAATATATTGTATTTTTCAACCGTGTTTGCAAAGATTAGATTGTTTGATGAAGTATTGAATATGCAAGAAAAGTGAAAGTGTTTACACAAAGAAAACAATGCAAGCGTTAAAACAATTGATGTGAATTGCAACAATGAAAAGAGTGTTAAATCTTAACAGAGGCAATAAATTATTCGCAAATTTAATGATTCTCGTTTCGTTTCACAAAATTTAATTTTGTTACATTTTTATTGTTTTCACAAAATGTGAATCAAAAGTTGAGTATTCATTAAATATGACTATTAATGTTGTGTTTCGTTGAAAGCGCAACAAAACAAACGTCGTTTCGTTTAAATGTTCATTTTTTATTTTCAATTAAAAATTATTCTCGGAAAAGCGTAATTAATTAATTTTTGTGAACTGCGTTGCGAACGGTGCCAAGCGAACGAAGAGATGACTAATTTTTAATAATATTTTAAAATAGTTTTGTTTTCATAAGATTTCTCACTCGAACGCATACTTTAAATTGTTGTGTAATGCAAAAGTTGACACAAAGTTTCGCAGATGCGAAATACTTTTTAAAAAGCTTTTAATTAATTAATTTGCAAATTTGAAAGAAGTGAGTGTGTTATTCGAGATAATATACATAAGTATTGTTTCGCTGCTGAGTATGATCGTTCGTCGGCAAAGATTGTTAAACGAAGCACTTGTTCGTTGCAAACTTAATTGATTGCTGCAATAACATCGCTGTCTTCGTTTAATGTCTGTGAAAAACAAGAGATTCTCGCTTATAAATTTTAAATCCTTTCTTCGCAGTTTCTTGTCGAAGTAAAACGCTTTATTTTAAGTGAAATGTAAACAAGTTAATTAAATGAGATTAATTGTTTGTTCTCTGCTTTCGCCGTTAATTGCGTCGCATCGCAAAAAGATAAACATGAATTCAATCCATTGATTACTTTTCGTTGGCAACAAGTTTCATTGCTTTCGTTTTTATTATTTTTGTGTCTATCACTGCTTTCATTTAAAAGACTGATCAATAATTCGCTTCATAAGTGATGTCAAAATGCTATTGCTCGCCATTCGATGAATTGCGACATTGTATACCACTGTTGACAATAATTAGTCGCTGTTGGCAATGCTTTCGAAACTCGTATCAAAAGTAAAAATTTTTCCATTTCGAATTTTTCTTATTTCGAAACTGTTCTCAAATGATTGACGATAGTTTGTATTTTTCGATTTCGCCCTTTAGTTTTTCAAAATAAAATCATTCAACAATCCTTATTGAAAAACCTGCTTATTTGCATTTCGAAAAGTTTTTCCAAGAAATGATCGTCTATATTCGTTTGAAGAGAATTTAGACGACGAAAGCTGCTTGTCAGAGACAAAAGAAGAAAGCAGAAACCATTGACATTGCATCTTGTTATCTGTTCATTTCAGAAATATTCAATTATTGTTCGTCGCAACGAAAGTTGCTCGCTTACACAACCGACTTTAACAAAGTGAACTGCAAACCAACTGTTTTTCGTAAGCAACTGTCATCTCTTGAAATTGTAGTCAAACTTTGGTTAGTAAATGCGTCAAATACTACATCGCGTGTGTTATGTCACAATATCGTTTGATAAATTTGTCGCATTTCATGACGCAACGTTTGTAATTTTATTTGATTTGAACGCTTTGACTTTAGTTAAACTGGACGACAAGTCAATTATTGCAAACACTGTTGCAAAAGTAAGCAGAATCGCGATTTTAATGAAATATTAATTGTACGCTGCGTCAATTCGGTGCAAGTGAGCAGCCATCAGATTTGTCTCTAAATTATTGATGCGAGAAACTTTGGAAACGCACCTCTGTTCACAGTGCTTATTAGTGAAGTGCATGGTACACGCAAATTTCTAATTTCACTTCTGTGTAAACGCAATGCCAGTAATTACTTTTAATTACGCTTGGAAAGCAGTTATTTGTAAACAAAATTCTGTTCAATCAACTGAAAGATAATTCACTGATATCCAATCTTTATTTGAAAGCTCGCTTTCGTCACTCAATTATCTTTTGTTTGATATTCAACTCAAAATTTGATTAGATTAAATTTCTTATGCAAAAATTGGATAAATCATTCCATAATTTCATCAAGTTGTGAATTTATCTTCAATTGTAAGGTTTCGAATTGCATTAAAGTTATATTAAATAAATATCACCACAAGTAATTGAAACTTTAGAATTTTATATAGAGTAAAGATAGAGAAAGAATTTTCTCGAATAAAAGTTTCGTAAATTTTGAATGTAAATTTACGGTTCTCGTTCGAAGACTTAAATTCAAGAAAAAATGAGTCGTTTCCTCAAGTCAGAGATCGCAGAGAGAACATTTGGCAAAAGAACGTGTCTCAGACGTATTGCACTCATATTGAACTTGTCGAATGCTTCAAATTTGAATTTAAATTTAAATATTTATTTGAAGACGAATCTGAGAGAAATACGAGATGATTGCCAGAATTCCGGAATTTTATGTGTGAACGGAATTCATTCTTCGCGTTCTATTGTTTGGAATCTAAGAAATGTGTAATTTGAGTGTATTTTGAATGCGGTTGCGAATTGCCAAATGTCTTCGTAACGCCGAACGTAAAAAGATGTTTATGAGAAACGTAAACTTTTGCAATAACTGGTAAATGGAGCAAATATGAGAAATATGCGATCGTATGTTACACTCATTGCGCAACGTTTATTGCCGCGCACAATGTATAATAAGTGCAATTTATTGTTCTCAACGTAATTGTACCTGAAAAAGAAGTGAGAAGCAAACAAGATGAGAACATTGTGTATGAAACTAATTTCCTGTCGCTCTATTACATCGATAATTGTTCGCTGCATTTGTATTCACTGCTTTGAGGTGTTCTCCTGTTTCGCTGCCAACGATCACTTGCGCTGTGCATCCGTTGATTGCAATCACGTGAAATATGAGAATAGAAGAAATGATGCGGCATTGTTTGCGGATAGAGTTCACGAGCTCAACACAATTACACGAAAAGTGACAATGATTTAATTTAGCTAAATAAGTGTAAGGATAACGGTGACGAAAAACAGAGCTTTCGCATCGATGTTGTGAAATGCATTTTTTCGCCGCCGAATCAGTTCTTTGTGTTCCCGAAAAGAAAAATGATTAATCGCAACATAAAAAGCAATCATATTTATAGTATATATGCCAACTTTCAGAGTGCTTTCGTTGTAACTACGATAGACTAATGATCGATGATTGCCACGATTGATGTATTCTTCGCAACCATCACTAAAAAATACATTTCCAATGCAACGTCATCAATGATGTACTTTTGTTACGGTCGCTTTTAAACACACACTCGTTTGCATCTCTTCTTCGCTGCATTTAATCTTCACAATGCTTTGCGAACGAACCGTGAAACAATTGTAAAGGAATATTAGGTGCAATGGTTGATGTTGTCGACAAAAATAGCGACAAATCACCTGTAACACAGAACCTGTAGTGATGAAATGGAAATGCAGGACTTTGTTAAATCGAAAATGTGATTTCATTGAAAGAAGGCAATTGTCGAAGAGCAAACAATATTAAATAAATAAAAGAAATTGTGATTTCTGTTTGAGTAATGTGAAAATTGTAAAAAATTCAATCGAAAAGAGTAAAAGGAGAGTCGACTTATGTTTTCTAAAATGAAACTAGAATTCTTTTACTGTTCTTTATCGCGTTGCTTGTCGTAAAAAAATTTCGAAGTCGAATTTCGAATAGTGTAATGTTTTCTCAAAAAATGGTTTTCCCTTTTCTCGAATGCCTTTAAAATTTTTATTGTAAAATAATACATTTCTGAACATTCCTGTGAGCGTCGAAAGCAAACCACAAAAACGGTAATCGATTTATGCCATTTTCAGTGCGCCTTTAAATCTCGATTTCCGATTTTTGCAAAAAGGGAATCATAATTCGCTTATAATTTATTCCTCAACTTCAATTTCCTTTCTTTTATTGTGAACTTGAGTGTTTCACAGGATATTAACGGTCTCAACGACTTTGCCGTTGGTTTCACTCGGTATCATCACGTTACATATCAACTTTTGTCTCACAAATCTGCTCTCAACATAAAAACGCAGAATGTATTTGCCGAAATGCAGTGCAACAATAATTAAGCTTTTCACAAAAGCAGTTTCGTAACACTGTGCTTATTACTGAATTTCTCGTATTTATATTATTTGATAATTCAATGACGATGAAGTAATGCCTTCCTTCTTAAGATTCTAATTCTTAGATGGAAAAGTTCGAATAGACTGAACAAATAGCGAACAGTTTGCATTCGATTAAATTAAGTGATGTTTGAATAACACTTAAAAGTAATTTATATAGTTTTACTGTTGGTCTGTGTGTTGCTCAATGAGCTCTGAAAAGGCAGTAAATTGTGTTGCCCAGATTTCGAAACTCAAGTCACAAAACAGCGGTGCATTCAATGAGCCGACGAATATTAAGAAACAAATTGAGCAGAAGTTAAAGAACTTGAAAATAATTGATTTCCTTTGTATTTCAGAGCAAAATAAATGATAAAATAGTTTTATGCTACTCGGTGTTCGAATAGAGAATGAAATGTTTCGCATTTCGCAGTGAAATAAACGTTTGCAATGCAATCGCTGTGAAATGCGTTTCTTTTCGTCGAAACGTGCAATAAAAAATGGAACAATTGTCTTTTCTTTTGTTGTGCAATTTAACGAACACTTTCTTAAAGCAACGCTTTTATTGTCGACAAACAATTGTTTTCAACGCTTCAAATCGTTCGTAAGAAATTTGCATAAAACATTGAAAATTTTTCGTGTGAATTGTATTTCAAATGTAGTTATAAATAAAAGAGTTTGCATTTTGTTAAATAATAACTTCATTTGCTGACAATTGTTCGAATTACGCAACTCAAGATGCAAATCGCGAAATGCTCATTTTGACAATAGCGACAAAGTCGCTTTTTAAAATTCGTTTTTATTTCTATTTTCACTGTAAAATAGAGAAAAGAACAGAGAGTAGAATAAACAAGCGTTGAATGAGAAAGTTTCGAAATGTATGCAAAGTGGAGAATTGTCATCGACGGTATCGCTTTACTCCGCTGATAATGCGAAACTCATCGCATCTTTTCGCAGTCTGTGAAACGAGAAGAAGAGCAACAAAAATTGGATTTATTCTCGTTCTGTTAATAATGCGATTGTAAAGTGTGTGTGTTTTGCTTCTTAAGCTTTTCAAATGCTTTTTAATGTCGACGAAACCGTTCGTTCTATACATTTCTTTTCTTTTTTGCTCGCAACATTTTATTGCGTTACATTCACAGCACCGGCAAAGTTACACAATTTTCCTATTTTCCGCAGAAGCATCAATTTTGCGAAAACTTTATTTTTGTTCATAGACTCAATCTCTGAGAAATTCGTGTCTCCAAAATCACTGTTTTTACCTGATATGAAATAAATAACTGCAAAAAAGCAAATGTGAATCGATGCTGCAATCACTTTCGTTTCCCGCTGTTTCCCGTTCATTATATATGATTGCATACATTGAAAAATAATAGACAAAGACCGCAAAAGTCTAAAAAAAGACTATTTTTGTTGTACTCACTTTTCCATGTTGTAATCAAAGTTTCATATTTCCGTTTGATCTTTTCGTCTTCCGATTTTCAATTTCGTCTTTTGGTGTTGTCATCTTGAAAGAGACATGTGGTCATTTAACGGTTTGCATCGCTTGTTTGCTTTTTGATAATGGATTCAATATTCAGATGAGAAATGAATTTTTAATGCATTTCCATCAATAACGAACGGTTAAGTGCTCGTAATGCTTTAGCATTCTCAGTGAGTGGTCAAATATTTCATAATATTTGAATAACGAGTAACACTCTTTGGTATAAATGGCCGTTTAATGGTTTCCTTCACGGAGATTAAACGTCACAATCTATTGCTGTGCTAAAAATATCGAGAGCATTTTGCTTTCGATAATTAAGAATTTCATTGTAAGCTCAGTGCAGCAAATGTTACGTCGATGAGAAGATAAGGGTTAATTTTACGAATTATTTTCTTGTTTATCGGAGCTCGCGAAAACAAATCTGCAATCAATGGTCGGGATCAGTGTCGCAACCAGAAATGTGCGATTATATCCTTTTCCTGAAGCAATTTATTTTCTTCGTTTCATTTCGAATCTATTCGTTCAATCTTTTCTTAAACGTTACTTATTTGTGTGTTTCTCTTTAATTACGAGAGTAGTAATAATTAAAGCAACCAAATATGCTAATGAATATCTGTTTTTCTATTCCCAATTATTAGCTGCTTCGAAGTTTCGATGGAAACTATTTTTATTCGCGCTTAATTAGCAGATAACAAAAATCACTATTTTTTCATGGAAACAGTGAAGCACAGTTAGTTGCAACGTGAACCTCATTTGCAAACAGAATTCCATGATTACTTCGATTTGCAAATTATACATGTATTTAATTACTTTCCAAAACAAAACTCGGCATAAAATTGTGTGGAAAACTAAAATTGAGTCATTCATCAAATATTCATTAATGCCAAAAGTTGAGAATAAGTGAAAAAGCAACTGCATTGCTATAATTAGTGTTTTACCTGATATTATATTATACATATTATTTATGTTCAATATTACTGCTTCTCAATGGCGATTAATGCATAACATTATGTTATAATTCTGTATGTAAAAAATCGTTGAATTTTGTGAATTACATTATTGCGC
>NCKV01000824.1:0-13571 GCA_003675905.2 Leptotrombidium deliense
AACCATATGATTAAATGACCATTTTTAGCTGATTTAGAATCTAAATAATTACCAAACGTCTAAGTCTAAGTTAAAGTTAAAGTGTACTATACATACCGGTATTCAAAAAAAGGATTGCAATGAAAACTTCGGCGAAATACAGATGTCTGTACAGTCGACCAGATTCATGTGTACTTTTTTCAACAAATGGTGTTATTGAGGAGAAAATGGTTAGAATACGCCTTTAAAAAGTATTTCAGGATTAGTTTATTATTATTATTGTTTTTTAGAGGTTCAAGTTTTGTGGTGGATTGGATTGTCCCGATTGGCTTCTAACTCAAATCGCGCTTTTGTCGAAATTAGTATGCAATTATTGTTTTGTGTCAATTCAATTAGAATGCTTGATTGTTTAGAGTTCAGTGAAAGTAAAGCTGTTATGTAACGAAGTTGTCACCGATGTCGTTGAAAGTAATTTAAACGTAAGTTTTATTATTTCTAAGTAAATTGTAAATAAATTGGCTCAATTTTTACAGTTTGAAAAACTGTTGAAATTAACAGCAGACGCGAAGTTGGATGAAGACGATGTGAAAGGCATTTTTGCTGCTCTTTCATACATATTGAAGAGTTCTGTGAAATACTCGGTGGATGCAGGCGTTTTAGGCAATGAATTGCAACAATTAGGATTTCCAAAAGGTAATAATCAGCTGCACTTGTCGTGTAATGAACTTGTATTCATTTTTTGAAGAGCACGCGTCTTCCATCAGTAAAGTGTTTTCAGACAAAATGGATGCACTGAAAACAGCTTTGTGCAAGCAAAGTTTAAAGCGTAAGTTTGATGAGTACAAGAATGCGTAGTCACGTTTATATTTAAAAAGTAAATACATTTGAGGACTTGAAGTGGAAAATAGTTTCGGAGTTATCGAATGACACCCACAAAGTAACGCTGCCAATGATGAGCATCACGTTGAATACAATTGAAAATTCTCAAAGAAGAAATGAAACATTCGTGATCACAGAAGAAAAACTTAATTTACTTATTCAAGGTTTGTAGTTAGGTATTCAATAAGTTTACTAAACATATTTCATTTAAACAGAATTAAAACAAGTGGAATCAATGATGTAGTTGCACACAGTTTCCAGCATAAAAAGTACATGTTTCTGTGGCTTTCCATAGCATTTGATTGAGATGAGAAGCAAATAAGAACTGTTATTGTGGAATGAAAATTATGTAATGTGACAATATCAGAAAAACAGTTTTGTATAATTAGTAAACATATTTGTGAAAAAATTAGATCTCAATTGTTTGTCTAAAATGATAATTCATAAAGTTGCTGTTTCACAGTGACATTCAATCGTTTCATGCTGCTTCAATGACTCGCAAACACGCGATTCGTAATGATTTCTGTGTAATTGAAATGAAATGTTTTGAAGACACATGTTTTAACAGTTCATTATTGAACAATAGCAACGACAAGTCTAAATGAAGATTGCACAATATTTTGCATTTTTAAAATTCTTGTATATATGCATGCATTCAGGAAGAGAAACGAAAAGTGTGTAAAGTTTAAAAGGAGCGCAAACAATTGTCGAGCGATGAGTTTGCGCGCAGTGCGACAACGAACGACAACGAACAACAACAGATCTGTGGACAACGTTCGCGAGTTAGATCGCATGTGTATATTTGCGCGATGAAAATAAACGAAAAAACTTTAATTAAATACGCTGTTTGCAACAAAGATGTGGACAAAGAAGGATTTCTCTTCAAAAGAGGCGAAATCAATAAAAGTTTTCAGAAGCGTTGGTGTGTGTTGAAAGGAAACATATTCTACTATTTTGAAAAAAGAGGTGATAAAGAACCGATTGGTTGCATCGTTTTGGAAGGATCGAGAATCGAAGTTGCCGAAGATGAGACAGAGTTGTTCGCGTTCAACATTCTATTTTCCGGTCCATCGTCGCGAGTTTACGTTTTGGGAACAGACACTCAAGAAAACATGGAGTCTTGGATGAAAGCGCTGAGCTGCGCCTCACATCACTACTTGAAAATGATTGTCGCTGAGTTGCAACGACAATTGGATGAAATAAATGACAAAGACTGTAAGCGATTAGTGCAACAATCTGTGCTTGCAAATGCGTCAGCTGCACAACCTGTACGCATAAATCCGTTTGACAGCGACACTACCGACTTTTTGGGTTTGAACATTCAAGACGCGAATTACAATCACAAACCAATATTCACTAGAAAGCCATTTGTAGAGATTCATGAGTTATATGGACGACAATTTCGGTCGTTTTTCAAAGATAAATGCGAGACAAGTGAAAAGATAGAACCGATCGATCTGCTGGCTTAATTGAACCTGTAACTCAAGCATTGCGTTTCAATGCATGTCATTCATTGAAGAATGCAAGACATTTTAATATAAACATATTTTACATAAACTGTATTAGCGATGTTGAACTCTTTTTACACGTTTGGATTCGTTATTTCGAAACTGAAAGATATGTTGAATCGAAAAATAAAAGCTTTAAACACATTTATTTGACTGTTGATTGACGTGTAGTCAGCGAAACAAAAGTGATTTCAGTGTGAATGACGGAAACAATTGCTACATCTCTGTTCTCGATTGCTATTTTGTCTGATGTGCAGTATTATATGGAAAGGTGTGAACGCTTGAATCCGTCAGCGAAATGCATTTCAACGTTTCAATGACGGGCGAAAAAGAATTGTTTGCCTGCTCATCGCGATTACCAATTACGAACAAAAATGCTTTGCTTTTTTTCGAGTTCGCGACCCTTTAATGGATCACATTTCGTTCGTAGACACTGAGACAGCAAACATAAAATTATAGTCTCTTTGCTGAGGTCGCAATTCGCTTTCGATATTGAATCGCAATAATCGCACTATTTTTGTTTTGCGAACCGTTTGCTTGTATAATTAATGCGAATCACAGTGAATCGAAATGCGTTTTATTGAATACACGCAGTAAATTAAATTCAGTGAAAACGTCGTTAAAAGGTCGTTGAAGAAAGCGATGCAACGAAAGCAAGACTTGTTTGGTTCATTAAATAAGTGCATAATAAAAAGTAAAACATTAAAACACGGAAGAAACGAGGCTTTACAGTTTCGCAACGCAAACTTGTGTTCAATGATTGCTCGGAAAGCAATCACTACGAATCGTGGTTTCAATTCATCAATGCATCAAATTTGGGTCATTGCTTGCAAGTCATGCATCCTTGTTGCGTCGCGATGCGTTCACAACACAAGACTACACAAAAACAATAAACTAGAGTCTCACAGAGAAAGTCACGTCAAATTGAGGAGGTTCGCGGGAAAGAGATCGATGAAGACACTGACAATCACTGATGCACATTCAACGATACAATTACTGCGAATGCAGAATTTCAAAGCAGTTTTAATTGTGTACAATTACACTAAAACAAAATATCAAAAATTTATTACAGTATTTATATTGAATAATTAGATAAACACCAGACTTGAATACCCTCTGACATATGTATAATATATATAAAGCATGTACACAACGATACACGTCATTCTTGAGCGTCAATCGCAATAAAAAGCATGAATTCATATAATTTACTATTTAATGAGTTGAAATCAATATTGACACAACACTGTACACATGAATGAGATGCGATGCTTATGGCTTCAATTCATCGATAAAAGGAGACATGTCAACAAGTGACTAGCAGGTTATCCTTCGTATTTTGCCAGGTTACCGTTACCATTCAATCATTCCGTGTCTTGGTTATCAGTGTTACTTAAAGACGCTAACGCATCTTTCACGGCATGATAGATTATATTCTTAATTTGTAGTTTATCCTCGTGATTCATATGTGTGTCGGATAGTTGACGGAACTCTTGTGTCAAGTTAAAACACTGAGCAACATTTTCCGGTGAAACGAAATCGTTTGCGATTTTAATGCAACTCTGAAGGTTTCGGACCTGATGTGGAGCTCCGGCGGGTATGAACACAGCATCGCCTAAACACTGAGCAATTGCGTATCCATCGACGCCGTATTCCTCGTGCAGTCTCCTTCTTAAATGATCGTCCAAATACCAACTTTGATCATGAATTGGGTCATGATGAGGAGCCAATGTCTCCCCTCTTTCTTGTGCAACCTTATTCAACAAATCACGAATTTTGTCGGCGTCGCGGGCATCATAAATATGCCAAAGAGCACCGATTTTCACATTCTTTTCGCGCACACGTTTCTTCATCAGTTCGTCGCAACCACCGTCATCAATCGCTTTTAAACATTTTTGGAAGTAATCGTCGCCTTTTTGACCCTTCAATGTACCGACATACATCATTACATTCACTGCATCACTGATATCCAAGTGAAGATTCGTTGTTCCCTTGTCTGGATTATTCGGAGAACCATACGCAATGTACGTTTTTGGTCCGAGGTCAGGACGTACAAAACACTCCGGCAAACGACCGGCTAAATTAAAAGGACCATTACGATCAGTGTACTGCGCTAATGGTAGATTTTTCATTAAATCACTAAAATGATCTGGAAGGATGTCACTGAAATCATCTCCTGGAGGCCAATCTTTTAACTTCAACAATAAATAGTCGTTGTCTTCGTCTTTCATTCGCTTCGATAGACTTTCAAATCCATCCCAAAACTTTTTCATTGCTATTTTTGGCAAAACTATACCCGTTTTGCAATTTACCAAATCGTTCTTGGTATCACCTAAATTTCTATTAAATTCATCAGCGTTCCATAAACCAGTGTTAATGTGTTTATGAACATTTTGTACTAAAACAGCCTATAAAGAATTAAGATTATAGCAGTGTATGCATATAAAAAGCTGTACCTGTCCACGTCTCCACTGTTCTTGAAATAACGGTAAGTTTTGTTTCTGCTTTGGATCACAGAGTGCTAAAAGTCTACCGTTACAATACCAGCTGTGAGCAACATTAGGATACTTTTTCTTTGTTTCTTCTAAAGTACACGTTCTCGAAGGCAAGCCATCTGAGTTTCGTATTGGAACATACCTTCGTGTAAAATACTGCAAAGCTTTTTCGTCGATTTTCTCTTTAACCTCTCCAGTGTCCGACTTAGTCTGACGTTCACCGGTAACACTCTCTTCTGCAATTTTCTTTGTCGTGTCAACTTTAGTTTCTTTACCATTCTTATTGTTCGTTGGACGAATTAGAAGTTCACGAAGTGTTGAATAATGCGACTCATCTTCGCCGTCGACATCCTTCGGGGAATCCTTGTCGTCGTCAGTAGAATTGTTAGAAGTGCCAAGTTTTCGCGATGAGTTCAGCGCAACATCAGCTAGCCAAGAAAGAGGTGAACTGCCGCTTTCAGAGCTGTACCCTGTCAGTGTGTTATTTTCGGAATCGCCTTTCAATGCAGGAGTGACACCGTTGACAAGAGCGGAGCGCTTATCTTTCACTCCGTTTGGCATTTGTCCTTCATTTTCTTTGAAACATTTACTTACAGCAGTAATCAGGTGTTGGGAAATACCATTTGAATTCTTGTGAGTGTCACTGACACAGCTGCACGAAAAAGGAATGTTCCACTCCTTGCGAACCTTATGCAACAATTCGCCCACTTCACACAAAGCATTGCCTGCGATGATTTGGGTCATAACTAACTTGTCCTGTTCGTGCGGCTGTCTATTCGCACACAACAACCACTGATACTTGTCCCTCTCTTTTTGAGGATTCGCCTCTTCTTTAACCGAATTCTCTTTTCTCGCTTTATAGCAATCAATGCAAATTACAAAACCACACTTTTGACAGACCCAATGAATGTTGAATAAAGTTGTTTCACAAACATCGCACATCTCGCGTACTCCCTGCACCACTCGTTTCCACGTTACCGTTTTATCCTCGCCAACGTGCAGTTTCAGCGCCTGTTGTTCCTGCTTTACGAGATCACAGAATTGGTCACCAACGTGACTAATAAGAAATTTGCACTGTTCCACTGTTAAACTTGTTTTAGGATTTTCAGGAGGTAACCAAAGTCTTAGATCACTTGATTCAGCGTCTTTCGGTTCTGAAAATCCAGCACTCGTAATAACTGCACTTTTGTTGAACCTGATCTTTCTATACCAGTAAAACCGACAAAATATGTTCGCGATCTTTTTGTTACGTTGTGTCGGTTTACATTCACGACAACGCGGCAGTTTTGGTGCAACATCACAACACGGACCGTTCTGTAAAAATGGTTGGCCCGTTTTCTTCAAATGCGACAACGATGGCTTTTCAATTTGATTATTCAAACTCTTTTTCTTAGAGTCTTTCGTATCCTTTGAATCTTTCGCCTCTTTTTTAATGCTCTTTGGTTTGCGTCCTCTTTTCTGATTACTTTTGCCTTCCTTCTCTTTACCCCTTTTCTTCTTATCTTCCTTTTTGTTTGTTAATTCTTCATCGGTTTCGCATTCAGTAGAATTGCGCTTCTGTCGTTTGCTTTCCTTCTCTTTTCCAGCATTAATTGCTCGTTTTCGAGCAGTCTTTTTGTTATCTTTACTAACTGAGCTCTTCTCCACGGGTTCAGCTTCAGACGCTGAGCTCGTCTCTTCGTCGTCCTTCGCTTCCTCTTTGTTGTCCTTCACATTCATTGAACCGTTTATTGGTTCTTCTTTATTATTCTCCTCCTTTATTTGAATATTTGCTTTGTTTACACAATGAGAAGGCATTGATTTCACACTCACAGACGCAACATTACTGTTTAACTCAACCTTATCCTCGTCAGAGTGTCGTTGAAGCCAAGCTTTCTTTAGTTTTGGATGAAACTTCGGAGAACTAGAATCAGTCGTAAGCACTGATGAAACGCTGCTCTGCGTCGTATCGTTATCACTTGATATTTTCTCCAAAGTTGCATCACTCACAGACACGCCATTTTTCTTTTGTGTATTTTGATGCTCGTCAGAGTTTATCACAGTCTCTGGTTTACACGAAACAAGTTCACTCACGTCATCCATTTTGTGTACAGTGTTCACTGAATGTGCCGCAGTCGGCAACAAAGGCTCATCTTTCTTCGATCTCTTGGAAACTGCAGCGTCCACTGGTGAACGGCGTTTGTTATGCAAGTCTAGAGCAACTACTCCACTATGTGCTGCGGGTGGTGAGCTCATCGGCACCACACTCGACTGCATATTCACAGGCAAACCTCTTCCGGGCGGAGGTCCGTATGGGGAGTGCACGGGCGCGACTACTACGCGCGGAGTTGCGACAATCGGTGGCTTACGCGATAAATCACTTAAACTGGGAGTTGTGCGATGAATCACTAATTCCTGGTTAAACACTCGCTGGTGTCCATCGAAATGATTAACTTTCGGTTGCGCAATTTCACTGTTTTTCGGTTGACACTCGTTTATATTTGGTGTAACAGTTGGACGGTTGTAAGGCAGACCTCTGGTAATACCAGCAGCCTGTGGGTTTCGATCTAATGTTGTGGTTGGTAGGGGATAACCTGGTGCTTGTTGTGCTAGTGATGTTGTGAATGGCATTCTCGGATGTGTTGAAATTGAGGAAATAATACTCGTTTGATGTGAAGTAGTTGCTGCGGTGGTGAAATTTGTGTTCGGAATGAGACCTTGCATTAAACTGTAAGTGGGAGACGCCGTCGTTCTGTGAGATGGAACACTATGACGCTGTTCCGGTAAATGTTGAATCATAGCACTACTGAAATGCTGCCGCGACATTGCACTGTTCAACGACTGATGTTGCGGTTGCTGCCGATTCTTAGCTTCAGATTTAACAAGGTTCTGAGGTTGTTCTTGAGACATGTGATTCGGTGTCGGCAGCATAGGAGAACTTATTGGAAGAGGAGTACCTCCTCGACTTCCTGTCAAACCAGGAGATGAACTTTGATGAGCAGGTGGGGCTGACAATGCTTGGTTCTCGTAAGGCTTGAAAGCTCCGACGTGTGTCTGGTACAAGTGTGGACTAATTCTTTCCTGACTAACTTTTGGATGAAATTGTTTGGGTGACAAAGACGGTGGTCGACCAATCACTGTGCTGTTCCGGCTTCCAGGGGTAACCGACCGGTCCATAAGCGGGGATGGCTCCCTTTTCTCGCCATAAACAGGTGTCATTCGCGATGTGTTAACCATGGAACGTTGCGCAACCAGTGGAGAGAAGTTAGTTGAATGGCCACTGGCATGAACCACACTTGATTTCACTTTCGAGTTCTCCTTTAATTGCGCCGGAGTGATATAGCTGTGCTGAAACGGCTGATATCCATACAACGAAAAGTTCTGTTCCGAATTGGCACGTGGGACGCCCAGTTTCGGGCTTTGGTTCACATTGTTCACAGGACTAGAACTCGGCTTTCGCACGTAACTTTCGAGATGTGGGTTCTCAACTGCGCTCAACTTATTTTGTCTCTGCAGCGAAGGCGATGGAGGCTGCAACGGTGGATGTGCGCTCAATGCTCGTTGCTGAGAGATCCACTTTTCATGATCACGTTGATACTTGGCCTCTGCCAGGTTGTGAGTATCGATTGCAGAAGAGGACTTGTCTTTGTCACAACGTTTAGCGACAACGTTTGATGACAACGCCATGGAATGAGACGAAACAGGAGTGTTCGCAATCTTGACAAACGGATGAGGATTGAATCCTTCGGCGATTCGCTGCATTGCGATACGAGCGTCGGCAAAGAGTGTGCAATTGGAAATAATTACCTTTTGATTAGCTATACGCAAGGATGTGTCGAAGTGCTGTTGAACTGCTAATCGCTGCTGCATTTCCCTGGCTTCCTTTTCGAGCCGTTCTTTCTCGAATCTTTCCATCCTTTCCTTTTCTTCCTTCTTTTCCCTGAGAAATGAAAAACAATAATCACACACTTCCTTCGATCAAATGCTCACATGTTGAGTCTAAGTTTTTCTCGTTGTTCGTGTTGTTGCTGTTGCTCGTGAAGCTGGGAAACAATCCAAGGATTCTGTGTTGATGGCACTGCAGCAAACTTTTGTTGCCACAACATTTCGTAATTCAACGGGTTATATTTGGGAACAGAAACGTTTGTGTTTACGTTCGGAAGCATAGGTTGTCGAAAATGTTGCGAGTCTCCTGTTGAGGTGGTCGACACTGTCGGATGGCTTCCATTCACTACCGCTGCATTCGGCGAATTCGAATTATGAGGATTGTGAGGTGCATTTGAGTCTTTACACATCTTCATTTCCTCTGCGAAAACACAACAGTGAACACAATGAAAATCACTTTTGCAGGTAACACTTGTGAAACGAACGGATCACACATTACTGGAAAAAATCGTTGTTTGTGCAAACAGGCAACGAGTTCGTTGAACACAACAAAAAACAGCAAACATCGCGTCGCGAGCCACGTATTGCGAATAACGCCGACCTTCACTGTTTATATCAGTGTTATATGCAGTTGCATGCATTGATTACAAGCATCGCTAGAAACGGTTTGTTGAGTAAATGGCAATAAGCAATAATAATCAACTGATACGCAAACACTCGAAACGTTCGTTGATTTAATTCGGGCACAGTTCAAATTGAAAGCGAACGTAGACTTTCGTTGGCAGCGTTTGCAACGATTGTAACCTTCGCTAAAGAAACAAACAGTGAAACACACTCACTCAGCGGAGATGGAATCCTGGAGACACAACGATAAGTTAAAGCGACGAGTGGCAAATAACATCATTTGACTATTGACTCTCTTTCATTGTTTTAACTGTTATCACGTTTCAAGTGAAATAAAAGTAAATTAGAGTCGCAATCAAATCGAAACTGGCGTTAAAAGATTCAAGTTTTCAGCAAATTAAGAGCAAAGCCCGAGGCAGTCACTAAACAAAGGGAACTCGTCTTTGCCGCTGTTTTCAAACTATTTTCGCTGCGATTCTTCGAAGCAAACAGAAAAGCACTGCAACTTTGAAACAAGCAGATTATATTAAAAAGCAACTATTGACTGCCTCCGGGTGCAGTCAATGCGAAACTACGCACGAACTGTGTACACACTGTAAACCATTTCGCATTTTCACCGAAATAATCATTTCGAGAATTTAAGAGAACAGTAAGTGAACAATTCAAGGACGGTACTCAATTCTCTCTCAAACACTCAATACAAGTAACAAAGCTCAACGGACACTCGCTGGACACGACAAAGAACGCACATAATTACCATTTTCGAGGAAGTGTTTCGATTAAAACATACGCACAAGAAAACACTTTACAGGCACTTCTGAGCACATAACACAGCAAAATGTGTGTTGTTACACAAAACATGGAAACTGTAATTTACAGAAAGAATGTAATCCATTAAACAAAGAATGAAAGTACGATAAAGTTATTGCTCGACAAACAATCTTCGCGAGTATCTCTTCTCTACGTACAGATAAACGAGTGAAAAATTTCCCTTTTGAAAACAAAGTAAGCATTGAATTGAAGATACACACAGACACACGACGAATACAGTTAATCACGCATGTAGATTTGTATGTATTCTGGTGCATCTGAAATCTATTTTTTAGCTTTCGGAAGGTAAGAGTCACGGAAAACGCGCTTTCAACAAAATTGGGTCTTTTCGTGTAATAACTGCAAATTGGGTCAGGTTACAGCTCGCGGCGACATTTATTGACATGTGTTAATAACTTTCTTCTAAATATGTATCATTATAGTCGACTGTGGATGCGACGCGATTATTGGGAGCTTAATTGATCGCAAAATCTGTCGCAGCGACAAAAAAGTCTTAAGTGAGGCGAATGCGAACAGAAAGATCGCTTTCACATTCATCTGCAGCTTATCGCGATTGGGGTCAGTATTCGTTGTGTAATCTACTCAATGTCACAGTTACGAATGAATCGTAAGAATTATGGTGGACATTGCTGAGAACGCATCCAAATCGATGTCGCGTTACTGAACGCAAATAATAACTTTCCTTGAAATGTTATTTCCTGCAGGAAAATATCGTTTTTCTTGAAAATCGAAAACATTTCTTGCATTTTGAAAGGTTTTCAAAGTCGTGCCCAAATTAGAGAAGCGCTCCTCGATATTTTGAGGGGAATTCGATGTTTGAATGCTGTGCACGACGAGTAACGCTGCTATGAATACTGGAACACTGTTAGTGTTCGTTTCGTCGGTGCGGCAGTACTGCGAACGAACCTGAAAGCAGGTGCACTTTACGGGGACATTGCATTCACAGTGCTTTCAATCGTCTGAAAATATTGTAAATACACTGACAAAGAGACGTTTTCGGACACATATGTGTCGTGAACGAAACGAACAGCGAAAAGAGTCGACCGCGCAATAAAGCCATTAGCGTTCAGTTTTCAATGAGCGCAATAACGAATGCAACGCAAGTTTTGACATTTCCAACAACGTTCAATTACGCCGATCGAAAAGCAAAAACGCATTTTGAATATCGAGTATCGCAGTAAACAGTAAATAATAGCAGCACAGTAATATCAGCGAATGTTCACCTCGACCTCAACGTTTGAATGCACGCTATAAATAGAGGCCAATTGGCAATTCGGATGCATTTCGCTTTTGTTTACTGTTCAAGACTCATAATTAATTGCCGTGAATTGAATTCACGCTATAAAAGAAGAGCGCTTTTAGTGAATGAAAATATGAATGAATGAGATACGAGTAATTAATTGATAACGCAATGCGAGAAATATGTCTGTACGCACAACAATGGCGACTGTCGGTCAGCAGCTGCAGTCTACGTTTATGTACCTGAATTTGGAGAATTTGTCGATTCCTTAACAGCCGCTTCGTTGGAATTTCTGCGCGACTTTTTCCTTGATTGAGACGAAGTAACGCTGTTCGTAGTTCGCGTCGACAGCGAAGCAGTTAATTGTGGAGAATTGCTAGTTGTCGTCGTCGAAACACTTGTGTTTGTCGAGTGAGCAGCGTTCGAGCTTCGAGTGCGAGTTGTGTGTGAGTTCTAGCGAATCGGGAATAAATGCATTAATGAGCGACTGCAAATTATGAGAACAAATATGAATCTATTGTAAGATTGTTGCCGACCACTGCGATTGTTTCAATCTTTCTACGGAAGCGTTTAATGCACGGACAGCAATGAATACAATCAATATGAAAGCAATGTAAACAGTTATCGTATTTGCGATGTGTGCAGAAGTAGGTCATCGATATTTGCGTTATAAGTATTTTTGGATTAATTTAATTGCAAAAACAATCTGTAGATGCATGCGAGCATTCATTGAGGCTACGTTACTTTCACTAAAACGAACAAACAATACTTTTGAACGGTTCATCGAACCTGCGTTTGTGACGGACTCACTTGCATGCATTTTAAAAGTAATTGTCGCACAGTAATAAACGCCGAGATTGCATATAAGTTACAATGAAATCACAACAGTGACAACACATTAGTGCTCACCTTTCGTGCACGCATTCAACGCATTGCATCGCAATGCAAGGTCGCTGTCGAATCGATATGTCGTTCGCAAAGACACACACAATTTGAACATAAATTATATGAGCAGTGATTCGATGGAAGAGAGCAAGAGCCAAACTAACAATCAGCTTTCGCACATCACAGTAGAACGCGAACACGTATCCGTCGTTCGCGTCACACACATTCACTGCGAGATCAGTTCAAAGACAGGAAACGCCGCGCGAGTGTAATCATCGAAAGTATGGTGTCTGAACGGCAAGTAAACTGCGATCGCCAAGACTGGTTTCATCGCTGCTCTCACGATTTGCGGTGAAGAAGGAGGGCAGAGAAGAAGCAGGCAGTCGACTGCCATTCAAGCCCCTCTTTCATCAGTTGCTATGGAAAACAGTGCAACTCTCGTCAATTTCTGGCTTCGAGTTCTTCGGAGCAAAAAGAAGCGAAAAACGAACACTGCACGTCGAGAAATGCGACGATCAATGTTACGAATACCGAAATGCCAACGAATGCTGAGAACTACTAACAAATGCTCACAATCCGTTGTTACACATCTCTCTCTTTGTCTGAAATTACAACACTCGTTTCGATTCGCAAAAATGTTCGTAAACTTAAAGCATTCAGCAGTCTGTCTTTTGAAAATCGTTGCACAAAAATGCAGCACTGCTCAACGAAACTGCGACGAAAGCAGCGATCGGCGAATGTCATCAATAATGTAATTTAATTGAATTCTTACCGTTTGATTGTGATTTTGATTGGAAGCACGTCTTCGCGGTGTTATTCCGATCTCTTCTCCTTTCAAAATTGATTCGACAACTGTTCAATGAATTGAACATAAATTGCAATTAATTGTCACTACATTTAGAGAGTGTGACGTATGTTTGCGTTTCAAGAGTCACTCATTGAATGAAAGAAACAAAAAGAAGGAAATGTTCGAGTAAAAAGTAATTTTTAGAGAATAGAGAGCAATAATGCAACTTTTCACACAAAAAAATGTTTGCAAGCAAATATTTTCGCGAAAAGCGCTAAAAAAAGAAAACACACGCTTTTCAAAAGAGTGAACACAGATTCAAGGAACAGCTGCGAATTTTCAACGAGATTTCGCGAGTATGTAATGCATTTATATGTGCCATGTCTGTGCTCAGTGTCAGTCTGTGTCCGATAATTGCGATAGTTCAGAACACACGATGACAGTAACCGTTTCGAATGCACTCACTTAATCGAACATTT
>NCKV01000825.1:0-13566 GCA_003675905.2 Leptotrombidium deliense
CTAATTAACTCAATTATTTCCTGTTTCTCTCCTGAAACCGAATTAAATAATATAATTTAGCATTACATAACATGAGAGCATAAATAGCGAGTACCCAACAGGGCAGTCTTGTCGATCAACTCCATGGCCGTCAACGTCCAGTAAATGCCGCTCATTCGCAAGTATTCAAGGGAAATCTGTTCGTAACCATCTTTATTTTTTGCGTAAGTCGACAGATAATTAGCGTGCTTTTCCAAAAGAAACTCTTTTGGAAATTCATCTTTAATTTCAACATCTTTCGTTAACATTTCAATTTAAAGCCTATTGAAAACAACCACAAATTGGTACAAAATTGCAAAGTAGAGACCTCTTCAGGCGAAAATAGACACAACAACATTTAATCGAAGATGGATTGCAACGAAACGATTGAAGAATATTTGGTTCGCAGAGCGAAACAATGTATGACACAACGGGATTCATACATGGCAAAAGCATGGTTTCTCACTGCTGCAAATCTATGCCCCTTTTCATTTAAGATCCAGGTATTTATATCATTTTTATATCTTGTTTTTGTCGTTTTTCCATACCGACACAGTATATATACCGCAATTTGACAGACATGTCGGTATACAGTGAAAGAGATCGGTTTACCTTGTGTAAGTATGCCTGAGCTATAATGACATTCCAGTGTTAAATTGCATTGCTTTTCTTTGAAAAGAGTTCTTCGATATGCCGACATGTCAGCTATAGCCAATTCGCGGTATTTCACTAACATCAAATATCATAGTTGGGGCTCTGACATTTCAGTTGAAATTTTAGCTAAAATCGGTCGGTTTTTCGGTCACAAAAGGGTTGCTTTTCGGTCGAAATTTATTGAAATTCAAAGAGGTTAACAAAATAACGAATTGTCAGCATTTACCCTAAGACGTTCAATATCATCCTGAAAGTCGATCGTATTCTCTGAAAATTATTTAAATACAGAGTTAGAAATTCAACTGACCAATCGAGCAAATTTTCGATGAAGTTGTTCTGAAAAATCAACATCAGGAGACTAGAATGAATTCAGATTAGGATTTTTCTGTGGATAATTTTCACCAACTTTCAAAACTTAACTACAAAGTTGAGAATTTTAAATAGAAAAATGCACAGCAACTGTTGCTGCACTACAGAGAATTCATATTTCGGTCGAAAAAAGTTGTTTTTTTTTGGCTTTTTCGGTCAAAATCGACCCTGATTTTTTGGGTGCGTAAGGGTTGTATATTACTACCAAATAGTTCTCGGTTGTTTCGGTCAGAATTTCGGCACAGCCCTAATCATAGTATAAACTCATCCGGCGTTTAATTTTTAGTTTGAAAGATATTTAATGGCAAAAGAAGAACACAATGTTTCAGAAGCATCAAAGTATTTCATTACTTTATTGTCGCAAGAAAAGAATGATTCAAAAAATAATGAAATTGATCAAGAAATGAGTAATGTTGTGGATGCAATTAAAAGTAACAAAAGCAATGGTAACAGTGCTTTTTATCGACAACTATTCGAATATTTGTCTCCAAAGCTACAACAACAATTGTTGGTAACTGTGGTCAATAAATACACAGAAACATCCGATATTTGTCAGCTGACACTTTTGATTCTAAAGCGATTTCCTGAAAGAATTAATGAAGACGGTTTGAAATTGATTGAAATATTAACTTCTGAAAGTGAAGAGACGGATCATTCAACGCATTCACCAAAATTTTATCGTCAATTGCTTGTATTTGATGTTTTACCAGTAATTTTATCTCCAAATTCCAATTTCGAAATAACTGAACAAAAACTGTATAAGTTGTTAGAGAAAACAATTGCGTTTTACATTGATGTGAATTTGTCGCAACATGCAACGGACTCCGAAATAGATGATAAGTTAACAACAAACGGTGAAAACAGTATAACACGTTTCAGGAGTATTTTTCAGTTAATTGCTCGGAAACTTAATTGGGATCTTCTAATTTTTGATGAAGGTGAAGAGGATTCATTTGATATTCAGTATCAAAAAATATTTACCTTTTTCAACTCTCTTACACTCGGTGATGGAGCAAATGTACCAATTGATTTGAGCGCCTCAAATACGAATCCAGTTACCAATTTCAACGAAAATTCGATGAAGCAAGTTCTGTACTCTGTTACAATTTTGTTTTTAATGTGTCTCAGTAAATATGCACGAGAAACGGTTGGAAAGTTAATCTTAGTTGAGAAGAAATTGTTCTCTTTCAACAATGACAAGCCTAACAAAAAGCGAAAGACCAGTTATTCATTTCATTCCCCAGAAATTCACACCAGTAGCGATGAACTAAAGGAAAGTTTGGTTGTTTCGGTCAAATGCTTTGAGTTAATCACCAACGATTACAATCTTCACGCAGGTATGTACACCGTTAATCAATATTATGACAGCGAAATTTTTTCAGAATTTTCAAAAAAGATTGAAGCGTTCGGTTTATTGGAAAGTGATGCTTACAATTCATTTCTTCCGGACTCCCATTTATATCGAGTAATGATTTGAGATGTGAAATTACGTTCTCATTTTGTTTGTAATAGGCATCTTACGAAGATCTGATTTCACATCTTACGAATAGTGATTCCATGAATTATAAGTTAAAAACGAGTCTTCAGCGTATATCTTCATCTTTGATGTTATTTCAAGATATGAATGTTATTGAAAACTGCATCACTTGTGTGTCATTGGTACAGAAAATGACAGAAAAGCTTGAAGAGGAAAAACATTGTTTTCATTCCACTCCAATACCACAAAGTGGGGCTCGATCGTTGATATTTCTAAATTATGGTAGTGAAGATATTCTTGGTTACTGTGTTGAAGCACTTATCAGTTGTATCAAAAATAAGGAATTGCTTTCGTTAAAACCCAGCGACGAAGGTATTGGTCATTTAATCGTATTATCACAATACAAGTGGCCAAAAGAAGTTGAATTATTCGAGAACTGTGTTGCAATCATTAAGAAATCAAGCCATTCTTCACAGATTAAATTTGTTTATCCATTGTTTTTCGACTACATCGTAAATCCAGACATTTTAGAAGAGTTCATGGCTTTGGTAAATATGGATGGACTTTCAATTGAATTGAAAGGTAATCAGACTTATTGCTAATTTTATTCGACTTTACTTAAAAATATACTCTTTACAGAACAATCTAGTAACGTTGGTACCATCAGTAAAGCAGCTTCAAAATCCATGACAACTCGTGGTTGCAACAAGAATGTGAAAGATGAGACTCGCAATTCTCTCATGTCACAAATGAGGATGAGTAGAATCATAATTGAAAAATCACTTTTGATCAATTTTATTTTAAATGAAATAAAAAATTACATCACGCGCTAAATATGATACAATTTACAATAAAGTATTAATCACGGAATTCCCGTAGGAATTATAAATGACATATAATCACCCCACGAAAGTGATGCTCGATTTAATTGAAAGTAAATATTCCACGCCAACAATACAATAATCCAAAATACCGCTCCTAGTGCTGATCGAACAACGTAGGTACGAATTTGTTTCTGTTCTGCAAATGGTGCTCTTCGAAAAGCCTCTCCGAAAAACCAGACAAAATTAACGATCCATAAAAGAGGCAAAAGAGCAAATCCGCCTACAATATTAATCAACGATAATACTAATTACGATAACCGTATAAGAGGACTCACCATAATAGTATCGTCGACAAAGAGTCAACTTTTCATCGTCTTTCACTTTTCTCAAATCCATTGCAATGCAACCCGCTGCGCACTGCGCACTGAACTCTGATTAATTCGCCGCTCAGAGCTCACGCAGACGCTCACGGAATTCGTTTTAAGCTGCAGCCTGTATTTAAAAGTTGCTAAGCAACGGGAGTGTAAAACGCGCACTGCGATGGCTGCAATGACTGCGGAATCCGTTTGTTTGTACGCGATTCTTGGTGAAAATGTCAAATTACTGGACGACAATGTGAAACAATGCTTAGAAACTTGGCTGAAGAAAAATGAAGCAGATCGTCTTTCATTTCGAAATGAAATACAACAACAACGAAATCTGAGTGATAAACGAATCGCTTCTTTGGAAAAAGAGTTACAAAACGTGACACGTAAATTGGAAATGAGCGATGAATTCAATACCAATTTAAAGAAACAACTTAGAGAAAATGAAGATATTCTACAGAAATCGAGAAAAGATTTTTATGATGTCATGACAGGTTCGTGAAACGCTTCTCAGACGCTAAACTTAATGCTTAGTGTTTTCAAATATTTTAATTGTAAAACACAATGAAAACAAACACTTTTACAAAAGGAAACTAACAATATTGTATCAAAGTCGTTCGCGATGAAGGCAATTGTGTTAATCATAAACAAATAATGTTTAATGTTTTTTGCAGAAAAAGAGAAAGTAAAAGTGGAATACGAAACTGCAAAACAAAGAATGGAAAGATCTGTACAGGAGAAAATTGATCTTAATTTTATGCTGGAGTGTAAAATGAATGAAATCAATAGCTTACAAGAAGAACTTAAGTCAACAAAAAATAAGTTGCAGGAGAATTTAGACAATAAACACGAGCTTGCTATTCGCGCTGAAGAATTGGGACTCCGTGAATGGACGTTGCAACAAACCGCAGAAAGAATGAAACAAGAAAAAGATATCCTTTTAAAGCAAATTAATTCTTGCAATGAAACAATTGCCGAAAAGAGTAGTGAAGTAAACTGTCTGCGACGCGAAAAATCAATGCAAATTTTGAACATACAATCAGTTGTTGAACAGAAGTCGGAGGAAGTAAATGTTTTGCAAGAAGAAATTACAAGACTAAAGCAAGTTGTGGAACGGAAAGATAAACACATCGAAAATATTTCTTCAAGAATTCGTGAAATGCAAGAATGTTCGGTTGAGCTTGAGTCTCACTATCAGACTGAAATATTGGCGCAGACAAGAGTAATTGATTCTCAAAAGAAATCTATTGAAGAAGAGAAAAAGAGAACAAAACAGCTTTTTGAGACAATCGAAGAAATGCAAGGATTGTTACAAGCTGCAAAACAAGCTCACGTTGACTTGGAACATGTCTACAATAACACAGTGATTGCCGCTGATCAGAAGTTGAAGGGCAAAGAAGATATTATTAAGTCACTAAAGACAGAAATCGAAGAATCGAAGTCTGAAATTGCTGAACTTTCCAGGAAATCGTTGCAGAGTGAAATTGAAGGATATTTTCCTGCTGCTTCTGCAACCAGCAAAGTATTTCAAGCAAATATGACTCTATCTGAGGTCTATTCAGAACTGGTCAAGCTGCGTGAACGTTTAGAATCATCGGAAAATGAAAACGAGAGATTGAAGGATCAAATGCAACAAATTATTAATGAGGCTGAAGAACGAGGTCCGTTTGTGTATAGGAAAATAAGTGAACACGAACAAGCTACACATATGGTGGCCACTTTACAAGCACAGTTAAGTAAAATCAATGTTGAAAAGGAAAGAATCGAGAAAGATAAAGACTCATTGCAGTGTGTACACAATCATTTGCAGAGAGAGTGTAAACGACTGCAACAGCAAAACAAAGATTTGTCAATGCAAGTTCGATGTCTTACTAAATCAGTTCATGAAGCTCGTGGTTATTTTGTTCAAGATAGTGATGTGTCCTCTTCTGATGATATTTCTGAGTCTTCCTCAAGCAGAATCATATCAATGCATTTGGTTACTTTTAAAGACATTGAAGGTCTGCAGAGTCAAAATCAAAAACTTCTCTCAGTCGTTCGAGAATTGAGTGAGAAACAGGAAGAAATGGAAGCCAAAATTGAGTCTAGTGATACTGAACGTTTAAAACTTGACCTGGATAAAGCATTGAAGGAAATTGATTCTTTGCGTAAAGAAAGAAGACAACAAAGTGAAGTTCTGGACTGCCTTACAAATCAGAAAGATGTGCACAGACCCTTCTCACGCTCTGGAGAAAATATTGCTGATATTTCTGTAAAGTCAACATCATTTACCGAAGAAACGCTTACGGAAATAAAGAAAAACGTGGAAAAGCTTACAGAAGAATACAGTGATTATAAACGCGATGCACATTTAAAAATTGAAGAGCTAAACAAAGAATTGAATCAGTCAAGAATCGATAATTCAAATATAAAATTGGAAAGAACAAAATACCTCACTGAAACGGAACATTTAAAAGAAAAATTAGAAGTATTGCAAACAAATTTAGATCAGTTTAAAAATTTAAATGACACCAACAGTGCTAAAAGCATCAAGTTATCAGAAAAATTGAAGAAGACGGAAGAGTTACTCTCAAGTACTCGCCAGGAACTTTTGATTGCCAAAGAAATGGTTTCAAATTTAGAGAATAAAATCGAAGTGTTAAGAAATGAAAACAGTCTGTTGAAAAGTACTGAAATGAATCTTATTCAGGAACGAAAAGCAATGATGCAGCAGAATCAAGAAAAAACAAGATTAATGGCTACACTACAATCGTTGCAGTCGAGTTTCGAAAAAATGGAATTCGACTCTTGCCAAAAGCTTAAAATTGAACTGGAGAATAAAGAACGTGCAAACCAATTACTAAAGGAAAAGCTCGAGAAAGAAACGGCTGCTTTGAAGGAATATTACTCATCGTTAGAAAGCAATGCGAAAAACACTCAGCAGAAACTGAACGAAGAAATGGACAGGAATCATAAACTTTCTGAAGAATTGTCGTCAACAAAAGTGCGTTTGGCTACCATTGAATATGAATTGAATGTCTTGAAACAAGAACGGTCATCTGATAGAATAGAGAGTGCTGAGAAAGGCACTTCTACTGAGCGATCGTTACAGTCACTTAAACTTAAAGAAAAACAATTGATTGATAGTCAATCAGAAATAAAAAATTTGCGAGATAGGTTGTCGAATTTGCAAAAATCTTTTGAAGGACAGAAAAATATGACTTCAACACTGGAAGATAAATTAAATGAGCAAAATAAGGTTGCTGAAGAACAGAAGTTAAGTTTCGATAAACTATTGTTAGATAAAGAAAGAGAAGTTATACAACAGCAAGATGAAAAGATAAAGCGTATTACTACGAAAGCAAGACAACAGATTGCTAATTTAAACAAAAGCAAGGAGTTACTTGTTTCAGAAAAGGAAGAGTTAGTTAAGAAACTGGATGAAAAAGACAAAAAATTAGTTACTCTGGAGCAATCAAACGAAGAAGCTCGATTGAGATTGAAGACGTTACAGTCACAATACGAAGCGAGAATGCGTAAACAAGAAAAGGACTTAACAGAAGCACAAGAAAATTACTCGCTTAAGTCAAAAGAAGTTGAGTTACTTCAGACACAATTGCAGTCCCAAAATTCGTCGACTTTACAAGTGCCATCTTCTCAACCACCTTCTGTAGTTTCACCACCAGTTATTTCAGCATCACCTGTAAGACATCCTGTTCTTCCTCAACAACAACAACATCCAACACCAAAGCCCACACCAACAGCCAGTATTCGTCCGCTTCCAATGTCTCTTAATCCAAGAGTTACAGTTTCCAGACCGTCGACCTCAGCTAGTAGAGCTGCAACTGTTGTTGCTGTACAGCCAACTACTGATGATTCTGCTTCTCAGCACGTTCAAGTTCCTCAAGCAACTGTCACTCCCACACAAACAGCACCGACAATGGTAATGGTCGCACCAACAACCGCCGTTGTAGAATCTGTGCCATCAACTTCAGGTTATACTGTTGAACTCTCTGTGGAAGCCAGTGAACAGATGCAAAATGAAGATCAGAATGAAAATGTAACGAGCGAAGCCATTACAGAAGGCAACAACGAAAACGAAAGAATTGTCACCCAATCACCAAATATAGTTGCGAAAAGAACTCGATATTCACCTTCTAGTGATACATTGATTTCAAAGAAGAGAAGAGTAATCGAATCTATGGAAACTGTGGATCAAGATGCAGAAACTTCAGAAGATAATAAGGATATTGAGGAGAATGAAGCAAGTGAAGAAACTCAAGAACAACACGACAGCTCAGACGATATTATTGTTTTAGAAAGTGATGATGAAGCAGAAGATGCGGATGAGGAGAATGAAGAAGATGACGACGACGACGATGATGATGATGATGGTGATGAGGCTGAAGATGAAGAGGATGAGGTAAATGTGAATGAAGAGCGAGTTCAGTATCACGACGAAGATAGTGGTGAATCGATGAGTGATGGCCAAGAAAGTGACGAGGCATATGGGGAACAAGAATTCGATGTACATCAACAGGAATCGTCACAGAATGAAGATTACAGTGAAGATAATGCTAATCGTGTACAAGAAATCGAAATCGAAAGTTCAGAAATTGAAGCTCCGGTTGAGAATCAGGAAAACTTCAGTCAAGAAATGCCCATTCTTCGCAATGAGGCTGAAAGCCTTGTTTCATTGGCTGCAGAACAACAAGCTGCAACATCTCAACAATCATTTATGCAGGCCCCTCCGCCGATGCAACGTAATTTTTCATCTGCTGTTCGTGGAGAACAGAGGATACCTGCAGCTACGCGTCAGTCATTATATTTTGCTCATGGAATGCAACAAAGTGGTACTTATGACGATGGAGACGATGGTATTGTTCCTAGCACTCCAACATTGTGTGTACCTCGTCGAGGTGAAGCATTTGTTGAATCTTTAAACTCGCCGCGTGTTCCCCAAAGTCGTTTTGTCTTTCTTCAAACAGAAGCTTCAGCTGGATTAGCGCAATTAGCTTCACAGGGTGCACTCGGAGTGGATGACACACGTATGGATTTATCACAGTTTGATGATGCTTCGAATAGTGTAAAAGTTCCCGGAAGTTTGTCCGTTGATGAAATTGGTGAGCAGCAAACGAGTGGAGAAGGAAGCCAAATTTGTGTTTCAGCGTCTGCTTCGGGAGCTGGAGATAATAGGAATCAGACAGAGAATTCTGTGGCTCTAGAAGACCGAGAAGACTCTAATGAAAAAAATAAAACTGAAGACGCTGGAGACAAAGAAAACGACGAAATAGTCGTGAGTAGCGAGTTTGAAGCAGAAGCAGAATGCGAAGTTGAGGAAGTTGATGTTGCGTCACATTTAGAAGAATATAGTGGCGATGAAACAGCTGCTGAAAAACCTCCAAAGTTGATACATGATTCCCATGAAGCGAGTGAGGATGTTAAAAGTGAAGAGACCAAATGTTTGGAATCTGCAAGTTCCGGAGATAATCCGAATACATTCAATGTCCAGCAACGTTCACAAACTGCTCGCAGAGCTCGAAGAGGTCAGCCAGCAGTATCTGCAGGTCCTAGAACATTACAAAGACGCCCTGTTGTATGGGAGTCCAGTCCTCCCCCTCAATCAAATACTGAAACAAAATCACAAGGTGAACCAAGTGCATCGAATAGTGCCTCATCAACAACAGTAAGTGTGACATCAAGTGGTACAACAGATCCGATTCGTGGACGCCGTATTCGCTTGCGAGGGTCAAGATTTGCTACCGGCAGAGGTTCAGCTCAATTTAGGGGAAATCGTCCTCCGCGTTCTCGGGGAGGTTTCTATTGATTCATTGATTGTTGAAGTAAACATTATTTGATATTAACAATTTGTAAATGAATAAAACGTTGGAAGTGTTGATGCCCTCGATTTGATTAATCGCTAATTTGCTAAGCAAATAGTAGCGTCGGTGCTGTGTGTCTGTGGTAGTTGAAAAAAGCGGCAATTAATTGATGCGAAGGTGTATTCAACGAGAAGCCCTCCTTTTTTATTCGTAAACAAGGAAATCTAAAGCCCAAAGTTCTTGCGAAGTTAGTTGCTATGGAATAGCGGAGCGAATCTCACAAGTCACTCGCATCGTTGGCCGAGTGTTCATTTGTAACGTTTTCTGTGACTTGCGTTCATTTCGCCACTGTTAATTCAGAGAGCTGTTCGCTTCTCTGTTCACTCGTCGACAGCGACAGCATTTGTTTCGTTAAACGCTGTTTCCTGCATTTTGAACCAAAAGTTTTATCGTTTTTAGAAAGTCGATGGAAATTAAAGCGTTCGAAAACACTTCAAGTCAACAACAGTTGTAGTTATCGTTTCGATGTAAACTTTTTAACAGTTATTTATTATTGCAAATCGGCTCAATTGCAAAATGCGTGTGTTTCGTGCGTTTACAGCGAAGTATTTCCTGCTGCCACTCGTACTGTTTGTGTTCAATGTACTCGAATCAAGAAGCTGTCACTATTCGGACGATGACAACGAAGCAAGTCGTGATTCTCTTCTTCTCACACTCGATGACAGTGCAAAGATCAACAACACTCGGCAAACGCCGAACGATCACAACGTTGACATTTCCGAAGAAGAAATTCGACTCGAGTACATTAAGAAGCAAATTCTGCAGAAATTAGGAATGCGACATGTTCCGAAAGTAAAGCGCAACTCTTTGGACACATCCATCTGTGAGTTTTAGTTGTTCATTTATTGTGCAGACGACCTTCTCACGCTCGCTGCCTTCAAAAAAGTTATTTAATTGTATTTTAATATAAATTCGAGTCACATTGACAATAAAATGAGACTAAGTTTGTAACAGTTGTTGTTTTCAATTCGGTTTTAGACGAGCCAATTCTTGAACAACTGTCTGCCGGTCATTCGCAGTCATCTTCGCCACCAGTTCACGAAGAAACAGACAAACTCTTTGTTTTTCCTTCGAAAGTTGGAGCAACACATTGCATTTTCAATTTAACGTTGAGCGCAAAAAGGAGCAGATATCCGATCAGAAGCATTAGACTGTTTGTGAAACACCGACGCAGCGACGAGCAGTCTGCGGACATGAAGTTGTATTCTCTGTCGACGTCGTCCGCAAGCAATCGAAGCGCAGAAAGATTGTTGGCAGCTGTGCAGCCGATTGAGGATACCAACGAAGAGGTGTTGAACCGCGAGAACCTTTTGCAAACGTGGTTCAAGTGGAACGAATACAATTTGACGCAAATACTCTCGAAACTAGTAACTCCTTCAGATTCGAACAATCAGCGAATACTTGTCGATAGCGAACATCTTAAAATATTTTCGTCTTTCATAACAATCGAATATGATTACATCAGTGTATGTGCTTTGGAGTGTTTTCACTTTAAAAATGCAAATTTTATGTTTTAGACTGAAAGAGTAAAACGAAGCATCGACTGCAATCCGAATGGAAACTCGTCGTCCTGTTGTCGAGAACCATTTTACGTAAACTTCACTCATATTCATTGGGATGACTGGATTCTGCAGCCGACAGGTTATTACGCTAACTATTGTAAAGGTGCGCAAATTAGAACTATTTCACAAATCACAGTTATAAGTAAACTGGAACTTTTTCATTTTTTTAGGAAAGTGTGACATCTCACATGCTCGTTACCATCACACCACAGTTGTTCAAAAATATCAGTCAATCATCAGTTTATGTTGTTCTCCACGAGAAATGTCACCGATTCCATTGATCTACATCGATGAGAATGGATACGTACTGAAAAAAATACTGATGAATATGGTTGTCGAGTCCTGTGATTGTGCCTAATGTTCAAACTTTATTTATAGTGATTCTTATTTACTAGGATTTTCAAATTTCATTCGTGCATTTATATTCGAAATCAGCACTTAAATTCAGTGTTCGATATCATAATAAACTAACTTTTTATTAATCCAAGTCATTCTGTCGGATATTTTCTTGTTTTCGAGTACTTCAGAGAAACTCTTTACTCGTTATCGCGTTTCGCTGTCAATTTTGCACTTCACGCAATTTTAGATGATTTTTGTTTCACATAAAATGCTTACAAATGTTCGCTCCTTTATTAAATCACGTTGTTTACGAGAATTCCAACGAGACCTTTTTTGGACTTTGACACTTGTTTGCCAATCTCTGCTTTTTTCATCTAATTCTTAATACTTTCGAGTGTTTTTAATTTACTGCACTCTTTATTACTGTAAACACAATTCACACTTCAAGCATTACTTTCTTTTCTTCTTTGAATAAACGAATGATTACAATATTATCCTTATTTTGATTATTTGGTAAACACGAATTCTCAAGTTTTCGAAAAAAAGAAGTTTTCTCGAGCAAAAATGTGTTTCGTTTTTTTTTTTTTGCAGAAATCAATAAAAGTAGATAATTTTGAGCACGTACTTAAACATGATTGAACAAACAATTTATATTCAGTTGCGTTCAAAAAGTTGTGTTAATCCTCATTGATGTAACATTATCTTAAAAGAGAATAGCGATGCGGATTCGCACAACTTTTCGATTGCAACTGTATTTTTAAAAGTGATGTAAGCTTCGAAGTTCGAAAATCATTTGCATTAAGCACAAATAATAACATCATTTATAGATGAATTTTCCACTTTGAATAAAATTACCGTATTACCCCGCTTTATACAACATGTTGTTAAAAGTGAATTCGACAAAAAAATCGATAAAGCAAAGGTATTATAAATCGGGGAAAATTTTGGAATATGTATACATATATGTGTACTATATATTCCATTATTGTATACATACCAAAATTTTTTTATTGTTCAAGATCTATCCAAGATACATGATTTTAATCCCATTGATGAAAAACCATATTTTGATACACCTGCTCATATTCACTTCATAACAACGTGAAGCGGGGTAATACGGTACCATGAAAATACCTTATTCGAAAATTCAGTATATACCGTAGTGCTGCGAATTGGTCACCGTGAATTGGATATAACACGAAACAGACCTATTTTCAAAGAAGAATGTTAATTTTGCTTTTGGCAATGTAATTTTACATTGAGATGTAGGTGTGACTCGAAACATAACGACACTAGGTCTGTTTCACTACATACTGACATGTCGGCCAATTCGCGGCATACGGTAGATTTATATACTTGTAATATCGTCATGTCTAAATACCGGTATAGTAGTAATACCTTATATTCTGGACTAGTGTTTTACAGCTACATTTAATTTTATTGTTTTAATACAGTGTATCGCAATCTACAAAACACTACTCTCTGTTATACTCAAGATTGTCCTGTGTACCATATATTTTAATGTATATATATTTAAAACTTCATGGTCAGTTTACGACATTGAAATCCGTAAAAAAGAAATCTGATTTACACAATCATTACGACTCATAGCAATGGAATAATATGTGAAACTTAGCGTACTGCGTCGAACTGTACGACATGTCGTTATAACCGAATCAGACCTAATTTTGAAAAAATTATTTGAGGTAGGCTAACGACATGTCGTTATAACTCAAAACATAACGACAAATGTTGTTATAAATCGAATTATAAAGACACCTTTATTTCAGTGAAAAATACAGTTATTCAACAATTTCACATTCATCAAAATCAACTACAGTACTTTCACTGCATCCTTTATGTTATCTTTCATGCCAAAATGCTCTTTAACGTCACCAGTTTTGCTTTCAATACCAGATAAGACATCATTGAGTGATGTGTGAAAGGTTTCAACAAGCACCAATGTCGCAACTCAAAAATCAACTTTTTTGTCTTGATTTATAACGACATGTCACTATAATCGAGTCATAACGACACTAGGTCCGATTCGGTTTATAACGACATGTCGTACAATTCGACGCAATACGGTAAAGCAAA
>NCKV01000826.1:0-13551 GCA_003675905.2 Leptotrombidium deliense
CTGAAAGAAACGCCAAAAAAATCTTTCAAAACTGTTGTGGAGTTTATTTACAATGGATCATTCAATTTGCAACAATTAACAAAAGATGAGATAATTGACGTAATTTCATTTGCTCATGAATATCAATACAAAGCGATGGTTAACTTTATTGTAAATCGAATTGCTGACAGCAGTGAAATAACTGACGCTATTAATTATTTACCAGTTGCTGTGTTATTAGACCTCTTTAATTTGGAACGTAAATGCTGTGCCATTATTGATAACAATGTGATTGAAATAACGAAGGAGCAATTTTTTCTCAAGTTGGATGCTGTTATTGTTGTTGAAATATCGAAAAGGGACACTTTCTTTAAATGTCTTTAATCATGCTGAAGGAAACACCGAAAAGTTCCTTTAAAACTGTTACTGAGTTTATTTACAATGGATCATTCAGTTTGAAACAATTTAAAAAAGCGGAGATTATTGACGTAATTTCATTGGCACGTGAATATCAATACAAAGCAATGGTAGACTTTATTGTACAGCTGGGACAGGAGAAAAGTTGCAATCGACAATCGATGTTTTCATCAAAGTCTACGAATCGATTATCGAAATTTCAGTTCGATTGCAACTTTTCTCCTGTCCCAGCTGTACATGTGCATAATATGCAGTTTCAGTTTATCAACACACGAATTACCAGCAGAAGACTGACAGTTATTTTATGGAGTAATAGAACTTTGATTCTTTTCAAAATGAGAATACTAGGTTTACAGAATAGCAGAAAAATATACGAACCCGTTCATTTCGGATGTTACAAATGGCAGAATTTGCAGAATTTAAATCTCGACAAGCAATGACAACATGTGCACCATGAAAAGTTAGTGCTTTTGCGGTTTCGTAACCGATACCAGTATTCGCGCCCGTAATCACAACCACTTTATCGGTTAAATCACGACCATGCAACACTTGCAGAGCTGTGCTAGATGAGTCAAATCTTTGACGGATATCCGTAACACCACTTTTCTCTTCAATAGCAAATGCCAGTCTTGGATCAGTATATGTTGTCTTCTTGTTTATGTGACTATAAGTAAAAAGTTTAGGTATTTTTAAGTCGTAAAGTGTAAATGTAGTCTTTTGGCTTACACTACGTTAAAGTAGTTAATTAGAAATTCGACTTTAAAAAAAGGAAAATTTTCAGTGTAAACACTATCTGTAGGTTCTGCTGACACTAAGGGTGTCCAGTGATGGAGTTCACTGAAAACTGCAGTACAGCGGTGATGGAGTTCAAAATACATCACCGTGGACACTAGTTCACGATATAAAGCGGTATTACTAATACCGTTTTTGCATTTACAAAATCGCATATAAGTGACGGACGGTTTAGAGCAGTAAGTATTTTGGAAACTGGTTATTCAAGTAACTTCAGTGTCCTTTGTGTAAAGGGACATGTGACATTTTTTTACTGATTTTTAACGTTTTTGCTCCAAAGATCTGCGATATTTTGGTTTGGTTTGGTTTGAAGTTGCTACAAAATATAATATGACGCTAACTGCTAAATGCCTCAATACCAACGTTTTCACGAACTCACAATTTCACATGTCCCTTATTCGACACTTCTGCCTGTGCAACATTATGAGAATATGTGTCAACAAACATACTCAACAAACACAATATCTCCGTTTTCGAGGACATTTCGTTGCCATCCAAAGGGAAGTTCACCAGAAATACTCCTCTTTTTGCCGGTCTTCGGATGTGTCCATTGCGTGCTCTTTGATTGGTGGCTGAACAAACATGATTGTTGATTTTGATTGCTCAACAGAGCTTACTTGGCATAGAAAACTTTGCCTTGTGAAGTGGCCCTCTCCTCCCAACCCATTGGCAACTCGTCTTCACTGTCAGTGTCCGCCACAAACGATGCCATGGCTGCAACAACTGTTTGTGCGAAGCGCCGTCTTTGCTTTAAACAGATGACTAACATTTGCCCATCGATCGCTATTCGACTGCACCCATCGTTTTTTTTTTCGTGTATCAACAGCGATGAACTCCACTTCAGAACAAAGCGGTGATCGAGACGTGTCCATCTCTATCGGAGTTGTTTGTGGGTTGTTAGAAGTTTGGGCTTTGCTTCGCACATGGAACTGGGCGAAACGAATGGGCAAACAACCGGTCGATCCAATGTCTGTCACAAAGTTTTTCATTCTCAGCGCTGGTCTTATTGCGAATGCATTTCTTTTGGTTGTTATTGGAGTTTCATTCAATTGGTTTATTGTTTATAAACGAAGCGCTACTTTGCAAACTCGTTTACCGACCGCTAATCAACAAAGATCATTGCATATTTACCTGTTTGTGGCGATTGTTCTAAAGACAGTGAATGTAATCCATGAATTAGTCATTTTGTGTAAAGTGGATGTGTTTTTTATTGATTGGGAAAGACCAAAAATTAGAGCACACAAAACAACCAAAGATAAGTCAGTGGTATCTTCTGCAGAAAATAAGTCTGAAACTTCGTCGAAACAAGCTCCAACTGCAGACAAGGAAAATGCTTCTAATTTACAGGAAAAGTTAATACCAGAATTTCCTGTTATTAGTATTTGGAGAACATACTTTGTCGCTAATGAGTGGGTTAAACTAAGTGCTTATCGCAAGCTTAGTTCAGGTGTTCAATTGTTCTTCGTTCTGCTACTTTTAAATGTATTTTTATCACTTTTTTGAAAATATCCTTACTCATGTTTATTTTAGACCTTTGAATTGGAAAAATGGTCGTCTGGTCATTCATTGCAAAAAACGTCAACAAAAGAGTACAACAAGCAATTAAGTGCTATTTGTCGAATCTCAGTTGGAAGTTTGGTGTACATTGTTATCGCTCTAAGTCAAATTCTATTTCATAAATTCATTTACATGAGAATCATAAAAGACAAATTACACGAATTTGTTGATTTATGTTCAGTTAGCAATGTGAGTTATATGTCAGTGAACATTTTCTAGTAAGAAAAATCATTTAGGTGAGTGTATTCTGTTTCAAAAACAAAAAATTTGGTTATTACATTCACGGACGTTCGCCAAATGGCTATTCGGACGTAAACATGAAAGAGATGCACGAGTTCTTGAAACGTGAAGAAGAAGATTTGTGTCCGAAAAGAGGACTTTTGCCGAATACTGACCAACAAACGTTCGAAATGTCGTTGCCGTGTGCTGTTAATGATAACTACAAAAGAATACGAAAAGTACTTACTTCATACACTCAAGCAACAGATCGGATGCAAGGAATTGGCGGAAATTTGTTCAAAGTGGACATTGAAAAAGTTATTCCGACGTATCATACAATAAATAAATTTTTGTCAGGATTTATTGAACACGCATACAAAGACGTCGATTATACTGTAAAAGACAAGAGTACCATTGAAATGATTCTAGACACTGAATTTTCCGAGCCTGTTGATAAAGGTTTCTTTTACAACGGTATGCTTGTCGCCTTTGTTTATTTCACTGTTTTATTGTGCATTTACTAGATAATGGCTATGCTTTTGAAGGCGTTCTACTCTCTGGACTCGAATCTACTCTTTTTTCGTTTGAATTGTTATTCTTTCTGGTGGTTGATATACTTTCAGAAAACTTTACAACCGCAATGATATTGACTTTCTTCATTTCAGAGGTTGGTTTCTTATCTAGTATTTGTTTACTTCTAGTAACTATTAATTGAACAATAGGTTACAAAGCATTTGTATACGAGTGCTTCGCGGAGAAATGTGGTGAAGAAAGCACTGGTCGACGAACGATTCTTGATGTGATAATTTTCATTTGGGACACATTCTTCTACTTAAAACGTGTTAACGCACGGTTTGTTGAATCGTAACTGCAACGTTGTGAAGCACACGAAAAGATGACGAGACAAATGAAAAACAATTATTTAACAAATATATTCGGACTTTATGTGTAACTTCAAAGTTTAGTATATTTTATAACACTGTATAACAATTTGCTAATTTATTTTCGTTATAATTTATTCTATTTATATTTGTCGAAACTATTGAGCACATAAAATTGTCAATTATTCATTAAATATTTTTATAACAGTCTAACATCTAAATCATTAATAAATAAATATTAAATTCAAAAAATATTGTTTATCAATCACTTTTTAATGCAACACATAAAAATTGTGAGAATCTGTGCGTTCAAAATTGAACAAACCAAAAAAATCGTGTAATGTTATTGCAGTTGAATACACGTACGTCTATGAATTCAACACTGCAATAGACATATTTAAGAAAGATATTAAATACGGTACTCCATTCAATTATTCGACAAAAATTGAAAATTTTCAAAAAATAGGCATTGAAATAAGTAAACTAACTACATATCGTTAGAACTCTAAATATAACGACATTTACATTGACTGAAGGTTTCGGTTCATAACTACATATCGTTATTACCCGAATTACAGTAAAACCTTTCGAATAAGAACACTTACATTCGGTTCAAATTTGGTGATTGATTGCGCGGCATTACACGATGATTGTGACTTTACAAGGCTTGATGTGAAAACATTATTTATAAGGACATGTCTTTACATCTTAAGTTTATTAGTACTTTACTTTATTTAGTTCATTGAAAATCGCACATTTTCTCACAACTGTTCGTAACATTTACTCATTTGTGTAAATGAGCTACAGCTTTATGCGTACTCTTTAAGAACGTAATTATTTCTTTAATTGTCTAATAGAACTCTTTAGATAAAATAAAGCCAAAAATACTGTTTCTTCATTAGTTCTGTTAATTGAATGAATGAATTAAAACAAAATTTTGACAATGCTGAAAGCTGAGTGAATCACGTAATAACCTTTTAAAAAATAAGGTGATTATATGAAAATAAGTTCATTGTTTATTCCTCTTATATGGCGTATTGTTTCTCCCAATTTTACACATTGTTTTATTTTCCACCGAAGTTTGTTCCGTTGAAGTGTGCTTTGCTTTGTCGCAACACTTGTCACCAGAATTCTTCACTTTTATGGCAGCAGAGCTCCTTGGGTAACTTTGGAGCACCGAAACGTTTTATTTTCGTCTTATGTTCGAGTGATTGTTTTTTTTTTGTTCATTATATATTCACTAAAATTTTCTCTATACTTTGACGGTATACTTCTTAATCCCTATTTAAAACAGGAGGTTCGCTACTATCCAGCAGTGTACTGTACTGTAAATAATGCGGTAAGAATTCAAAAGGCATTAAAAATTTCCGTGATTAAAATTGGTGTTACATGCAAATGTGACTAAAATATACAACTTAAGGATGGAACTACTTCTTATTACGAATTTATTTTATACATTTGCTTTCGTATAACTTATTATTTAATGATGGATTTGTTGGAACTCATTCATGTTGGAATGAAATGTTTCAACAAACAATATGATTAAATAGAAATAGAATGAAATAACTGAAAAAAACTGCAACGTAGGAAACTAAATGCAATTTTATGGCACTGTTATTCAAGTCCCAGTCGTAGTCTCCACAGAAGCCGTTAAGAATTGGTTGTGCGTTAATTCCACGTCTTTTGAGAACAGTGACAGTTAGTACTTAGTTCTATAATCACTTCATTCATACAAACCTTAGCATTCGACATCTTTGTTCATCGAGTCTAAACATTGCGTCGCCTGTGACAGCAGTTGATAAAGGATCACTCCATAGACGTTCGGCCACAGCTGAGGCACGTGGCCTGAAATTCAAATACTTAATCAGATTATGGATTGATAAAAGGTATTTAAATTTAATTAATATTGTACATGTTTAATAATTATTATGTGAAAAATTAATGACAAAGAGAGATGCATAATTAGAGAAAAACGTGTTACTATTTGAAAATTTTTTAGTAACTTCTTCGTTGTAGTTTACAAGATACACTTTTATTTCAAATAATACATAACTACAAGATCTGTGACAGATTTTTTACTCAGAATCAAAGTTTCGCAAAGCGTGGCACATTTCATTGATTTCGATTAGTTGCGAGTACTCACTCAAAGTATTAAAACATTCTGAGAAGAAACCATAAAACGTTATCGTTTTAATGTGTAATTGAAATGAATGCTCTGTTTACTTACCAAAGCCTGGAGAGCAAGTTAGTCGCATCAACGTATTCTGACCAAAGACAAGCTTCACCACCGATTACATGACTTTTCTGTTCTTCACTGCCTGCAATTAAATGTTGTTGAAAGTAAAATTTGTATTTCATATTCACATTGTATTTAGTGAAGTTATGAAGAACCTAAACAATGTTATCAATAATCTAACAATGATGTACAAGTTTATAGTTAAACTGTATGTACTTGTTACCTTTGAAGTCGTGAGGGTCGCATGAATATAGTTTTCTCCAATCCTGCCCATAAGATATGTAATTTAAGTACCAGCATGAAGATAAAATTGTTTGTCTATTTTTTTCGGTTATTTCAGCCATATAATCTTTCCACGTTTTGTCCTGTGAATCTTTCCAAATTTGAATGATTGTATCATTAGGAACCTGAAACATTTCAAAAGACTAAAAACGTATATTTTATAATTTTTTTACCTCAACTCCGTTATCTGCAGGATCTTGCCAAACAATGCTTTTGAAACCAATATTTCTTACGTTTTTTAACGTATTTTCAACATAAAACTGCTCAACTTGGTTAACGTTTGTTAAGTTGTGCATTTTCATGAACAATTGAATGTCAGGATTTGAGAGCCAACAATCATAATAAACTTCATCCATTCCCAGGTGAATGAAGTCGTCCGAAAATACTTGTCTAATTTCTTTAAAAAAAGTAGTCAACAGATCATAAGTGTAGTTTGAAATTGGGTTCAAAATTTCTTGTTTTGCATGTTTGCCATATATTTCTTGCATTGCTTTTCCATCGGAGTAGCATTTTGTCAACAAATCTATAGAATGTTTGCATTTGATAATAAAAAGTTTTATTTTTGACGTTACTCGGAAAAGCTTTTCCAAAGGATTGCGTATGTCCTGGAGTATCGATTTCCGGAATCACTCGTATTCCTCGAAGCCTTGCTTCGTGTATTACTTTCTTGACGTCTCTTTGAGTGTAGACATGTTTTGAGGAATAGGCTCCCTAAAGCAATAACGATCAATAACTTCCTCTGGCAGAATAATTCTTACTAATTTTGTCAAATTTGGGAATTGCTTGCTTTCAAAAGGAAACGACTGATCGTCAATTAGGTGCCAGTGGAATACATTCATTTTGTTATAAGACATAGCATCCTGCGAAATAATCACATTTCACTCTCAGGTCTTTTAAGCAAATAAAGAAAACAACGAACACTCGTTAACGTCGTTCTTTTCCGATGTTATTGTTAAATCAAGTGTTGTTTTTTTTCTAGGACAATGTTTCATTGACTCTCACTTGAGGAGTAATGAAAATGTTTCTTACCAAATTTCTCAATAAAGTGCTCATTGGAATGAAGTGTCGAGCAGAATCAATCATTACTCCTCTGTGCGTAAAACGAGGCCAATCTTCGATTTTCGTTTCATTAATCAAATAAACGTTGCTTGTACTGCTTATGTAAACCAATTGCGAAATTGTTTCCATTGCACGCAGCATCCCCCAAACAGTGTTCGATTTCAACAGAATCTTTCTGTGTTTGTATGGAACTGTAATTTCATAACTTTCGTCATCACCTAATTTGGGTGATCCACATTGCTTTTTAACAATTTGCATTTCGTACGAATTAAGCAAATTTTGATTTTCACCAAAGTTATGACTCTCTGGTAATATGGACAGTAACTTCTTGTATCGATGAATTGCCTCATCAATAATATCACATTGAATGTCTCCGAAATCGAAGTGCATTTCTCGTGGATTAATGCTGAAAACTTTTTCGCTTGTCTTCCATTTTTGAGGTAATGGCCATACAGATCCTTGTGGCCATCGTTTTTCCTAGTTTTCAATTTCATTATAGTGATCATACTAACTATCATCGCCAACATAATTTACGTGACTTTATTGTTACTGCAGTAAGAACAATTTGACATATCGGTCAAAGTATTCTACATGAATGAAAATATTGTTCAAAAATAGAGTGAAATAACAACTAGTGTAGTAAAATTAAACACATAATTAATTATTCGAAGTAATAGTATATTCCTAGAGATATCAGCTTTAAATTACAAGCTCTTACAAAAAAGTGACCCTGTATAAACTTAAATAACTTATGTATTAAACAAGTAAAATGAACTAAAGTTAGTTTATACATATGTACGTATGTTAGTACATATGAGCCATGTCAATAGTGAAAGTGATTGATTATTAGTGATTCATTAAAAACTTTTTAGTTAAAAGTGACTAACTATTCAGTGATCATGAGTGAACGTGAGTAAAAAATTGGTGAGTTATTTTCACTCACTCGCATTCACAACGCTCACTAACAAATTTAATAATCTTCAATGTTTCTTTAATTCGCACGCAAAAGGGATTGTAGTGCGTTTTAGTGACCGTGAGTGAACTTTAGTGATAGCGATTGATAGTGCATGATGGTGAGTGAGTGTCCATTTTCAAATAGTGACCGTGAGTGAACGTGCGTCAATCTATTCACTATTGACGTCTCTGATACATAGTTTGGCTAAATTATAGGTATGTTAGCTTAATCAATCAACATAATTACGTACAAAGTAATTTGCATTGTTACACTGTAGTCCTTATTCCGACATAAAAATAAAACAACGGAAGTCATTTGGGAAATTGAACGCATTAATTAAAGTTTACAGATTCGAATATGTTTGTAAATTATTAAAACAAATGATGATAGTGATTGTTAGTCCCGAGAATAAGTTGTAAAAAAAGCACATATTTGTGCAAAATTAGGTACCAAATTTAAGGCAATTTTGGTGCTAAATTTTATGTGCGCACATATTACTTTCTCGGGTCTCGTGATTGCACTTTTTGAACACATGAATGCTGATTCTTTTGTCACGGCGAGTTCGGTTCTATGAATAACATTACGGTTTCGGACGCTTAACCGAATGAAGACAAATAAAACTTTATCAAGACGTTAAGTGACATTTACACTTCGAGTCGCTAACAGAAGTCAAATCACGAGTGGTGAGAACGAGTGACTTGTAATTAAGAAATGCACGTAAATCTCGTGAATAATATGTGACACTTTAAATACTGATTTCAGTCGCAATGAATTTTTTAAATAATTATTTAAGCAGTGCTACGTAGTATTAAATAAATGGAAATAATTTAGTATAAAATTGATTTGAAAAATCATTTGCTGTCTAATGCAACATCGTGCACGGAATATGTTAAATATTGTTAAACATACAAGTTCACAATATTAAACGAAGTACTAAACGAATACTAAAATGAAGTACAATGTATGTAGACACAATTACGAAACTGTAATATAGTATAGGCTGCTTTTTAACACCTGTGACGACGTTTATTTTAATAGTTATTTTATGGGCAAAATATTTTATATCCATGTTGCACATTTTGCAAGTTACATATGCAAGGTTCATGAAGTAAATGAAAATTTTACCTTTTACTGAATATAATACACTATGTACAAAAAAGTATGTTGAAAAAAATGAGAACAATCATCATTTTAAAGATTATTATATCGAGACCAGAAATCATTAAGAAATAAATGTCTTAAAAAATAAATTATGATTTTCAACTTTCAGATGTTTAAAAAATTATTTTTCCATTTCCTGATAACTGAATATAAAGATCGAAACTTTTAAAATCACACACTTATGTATCTTCATGCTGCAGATGCAAAGTATATACAGACTGAAGTAGTTTTTGGTAAAGTTTAAACAAGCAGATAGATTTTTTAAAAGTCAAAATCGAGTGGCGAATTGGTTTTTCTTCACTCTAATGCATTATGCAATTATGTCAACTTACTCGGAGAGGATATTTTACTTCGATGTAAGTTATGTGACTGTTGACACTTTGCAGAAACCAAAAGACGTTAAATAAAGACAATGACATGTGACAGAGTGACACTTTCATTCTTGAACGTTGTGCACACTGTAATTGGAAAGAACACAAGAACACAGAAATTGCACTAAGAAATAATTGTGAAGAATATAGTGAGTGAATGGTGTCACAGTTGTTAAATGTGACCAGCAACTCCTGAACGTAAAAATGAACGTTTACTTCGAATTTCTGTTAATTACACATTTGAATATACAAACGTGTCTCAGTCACTGATTGTACAGCTTCAGCTTACACTGAAAATGTTTGCGGAACATTTTCGCTGTCGGCATTTAATGCGTAGTTCGCATTCCGTTGTCAACAAATTATTCACTTCAATTTCTATTTAATGGTAAGGCTGGAGAATCAAAACAGCCCACTGACCGATTTACTTTTAAGTATCAGTTTACATTTCAAATACTTTCAATTCACACCTAAAAACAAAGAATATAATCGATACGTCGCTCAGCGGCGACAAAAATGCTTTCATTGCATTATGAACAAAATACGCCAGCAGCGTCGATTAACATCACTTTGCATAATTTTGCAAAGTAAATTTATACAGTAAGAAAGAAGGTCCTACTACGAACTTTTTGATTTTCAGGAAGTAAAAAGCATAGAACATATGCAACTTTATTGTAAACGGTTGTAAACAAATAAGTTTAGTTTCCACAATTAATTTATTAAGCTTTGCTCAAGAAGTGAGTCCAAATTTGATAATCTGAGAAACTTGTTTCGAAAAGAGATTACAGACTAACTTTCTGTCCGTAACTGCACATTTTGTATTCTAAATATATGACGCCATAACAGAATGTACTTGAAACATTTGAATTACCGTACTAAAGGCGATTTAATTCACAGTTGTTGACGAATTCCGCAATCGTCAATTAAATCATTAATTCTTTTCTTTAATCAAAAAATAAACATGTTTCTAAGTACAAAGCCTTGATCTAAATTTATAATCTACGAATTATCATACTTTACAGCGTAATTACAATTTATAATTAACAGTGTTAATTGAGGTGACTGCAAACAGATATTCCATTGTACACATGCCACGCAATTGACTTTGGTGTTACCGTACTTCTTCGCATAAATCAACATTTCGGTATTAAGTGAATTATACCAGGTATTAACTCGAAAAAACCAACGAAAGATTTTTTGCGTCATCAATCGCTATAATAATGCATAAACACAAAATTGTGAATAAAACATACGGTTAAATTCGATTTATACGGAAATGTCTGATTGAATTTACTTTCTTTTTTTGTGTTTCTGCTTCAATTCGATGTCGGTTAATGCGAGGAAATACGGTACGCATGTTTGCACTTAAACGGACTTGGACTTCAATTTTGAAGCCCATGAACACCCAATACACAAACAACACAGGAAAAGAAGAATTGCAAAATGGACTCTTAACAGAAACAAAGTGAGTAATAGGCAGCAAAAAATCGTTTCAATTATGAAACTGTAGATGTGTATATTTTGCAGATCCCACTTTTTCTGTGGGAAAGATATCGCAATTAAAACATAAAAAATTCTTAATTCTTAATATTTCATAACAAAACATTTTGTTCGGTCGTATGAAATGCTGAAGGCCAACAATACAGCTGCTTGAACACTGTCGACTCCAAACTATAGGCAGTGTTTTTCCGAACATCATAGCCCACGGGATGTTACACGCCAGTGACTAAGGGACAGCAGGCTAGCCCATTACAACGAAACTGAATTACAGCTCTTTTCTCTTGAAAACTCACAACATTTTCATACAAAATCAAAAAGCAACTATCATTAAATGTTATGCAACATAATTTTAGGAACCACTGAAAATAAGAATTTATTTTTAAAACCCATCGAACATTTATGAACTTCTTCGGAGTAAAACGTTTCTGTTTTATGATACTTGAAACATCAAATTAAGGTAAATTGAATGTAATTTAATTGAGGTTTTATTGTAAATTAAAAGTTTGAATTTCAAACGAATAGTACCACTTCAATATGAAAACATTTTCAATTGCAATTATAATGAGAACAATTTTGGTTCTTGAATGATTTGTGGTTGAATAAATAAGTAATGAATAAGCCCAATAGCTGTTGTGAAATAGGTCTCAGGCAACAAAGTGCTTGAAATTGATGCACAATAATTTATCAAATTCTTTTTTTTTTTTTGCGGCCTCGCTGAATTTTACGTAACCAATACAGTTGTACTTTGTTATTTAAAAATCGATAATGAAATTTATACAGCAGATTACAGCGACATATTAAAAGACTAAATTAACGTTTTCGGAAATTTGAAGTTTTAGGAAGAAAATTCTATATCACATTTTGTTCGCACAGAAAACAAAATAAATTGGATGGAAAAATATAAAATTAATAGCGTGTTTGTAGTGAAAACTTTTCTTTTCACTGAAAAAAAAACAATTGATCAAATGATAAGATTTAAGTAAAATTTATTACATAAAAATTTACACACACAGGATTTACTGTAAGTTAAGTGCTTAAGTAACTATTTTGTAAGTAACTAAATTAAGTAATTTTCGTAATAATTCCAATTTTAATTCAAATTTCATCATTGTCACAATTTTAAGTTATTTGCAGAAAATGCATCTTCGTTCGAACACAATAGAAAGCGTTTAACACAACGTAAGAATATTTTTATGAAGTTCATGTTTGTCTTCAGAAAAGAAAAAGTCTATTTGGTAAATGCGAGTAAGTGAAACTGACAAACGAAGTTAATATATTTGTGTCTCGTTTTCAACGACAAAGGGAAAGAAAATCGTTACTTAAAAAATGAAAGAACTGAATTGAATAAAAGTAGAATGTCGTCAATGTTTTAACCAAGAAACATTTTTCAGCTACTCACATCAACAAATATACTCCTTTTATATGAAAGAAACGCTTCAATAAACGAAGTAATAAAATGTTGAAGTAATGTGAATACTCTTGATAAAAGCCAATAATTCTCGATTTCTTTTCGTTTATGTGAAAGCATCTATTTTTAACTTACTTTTAGGAACATACGTTACATTCTGAGTATGTTCAATCTGCAGTATTGGCTATGATTGTTAGATTCTTAGATTGTCAAAACTCTAAACAACCTTTGAATGTTTATTATTTCATTATTTTAATTTGCGTTTTGGTTAAGTTATTTTTGACCTTTCTCCAAAATATTCTGAACACAGGAAAAAACGACCAAAATAACAGTGACAATTGGATCCTAATATCAATGTTTTTTCAATGAGAGTTTAATAGATACAGTTTCGGAATTACGGGTTTAATCGCATCACTTTTCATCAGTATTTATCATAATTTATAAAAAGCAAAATACACATATGTAGTACGTATGTATTAAAACGTGTAGATTGTGCAAAACTAGAAGACACCTTAAATTAACTCTCATTTTCATTTATTCGAAATATTTTGCCTCGAATCCATCTGAAGTTATTCAAATTAAGGAGTTTTTTATTGTCTAAGAGAATCTATTGATATATTTTTGAGTTTTAAAAAATTCATCGTATCTAGCCTAATTATGTTTCCTGCTCGTTATCCGAATATAATGAAATAATTTTTCGACAGAATGTTTTGTCATTCTTCATTACATCTACAAAT
>NCKV01000827.1:0-13551 GCA_003675905.2 Leptotrombidium deliense
GTTGCGCAATTAAATATAAAATAGCGAAAAATTAAATTAACATGGAATACTTGTGGCAACATTACACGTTTTACTAGTTACGCAATTATACAATTAAACTTTGATGTCTGAGCCTGCACAACATGCACAGCGACTGATCACTGTTCGCAAGAATGTGTTCACAGCAGCAGTAAAGTTATTGAATGTCTGATTGGGATTCGTTGCCATTGAATTTAAAGTGTTACATTGAATTTCTCATAATTGTTGTTAAATTATCGCAAAGGTGCACAATTACATCACACATACACACGCCTGCATTTCGAAATTGTCTCGCGATCTATTCTCGACAGTTTTCCAACGTTCGCTTCAGACAGTGTGCAGTCGTTTCTGTTTCGACGATCACAATCGGTGTGCGCAACGTAATCATTCGTAACGTTTGCTGCAACACTTTATTTCGTAACTAGTCGAGAAGAGGCCGCAGAATTTCCAGAATTATATTTGTCGCCGTTAGTCTACCCTTGACTGACGGACGTTTCATCGAAAAATCCGTTTTGAGCGAGGAAATCACGAAACACACGCAGACTGGGACTTTACCGTTATACGTTTTTAGTCGATTCACAGGGAAACTATTCACACAAACAATATTTTTTATACACAAGTAATTTATTGCGTTTCCAAATATGATTAAATTAAAATTAAATTGTCTAATTAGTACGAAATAAGTCGAAGTGTTCGATTGTTACTGAGATCGAGTTGCGAATCACAAAACACAATTATGTCCTAGTCACGCATTCATTTTGTCGTCTTTTCTATTATAGAGTAATTCGCGTAATTTTTCGACTTCGTTGCGTAACATTGTGACCTCTGTCTTAAGCCGCAAATTATCTTGTTCTAGGAATATTACTCTCATATTTGTTTGTTGTTCTTTAACTCTTCGCATTTCACGCGAACGTTTCGCAGATTCGTTGTTCCGCTTCCTCCGCTCCCAATACGCGCCGTCTTTACATTCCTCCGGAATCGGTTGCGGTGTTCTTTTCCGTTTCTTTAGTGTCGGCAACACTAACGTTGACGGTGTGCTGTCGACGTACATCGCCGAGTTTGAAGCACTGTCTGCGTGTACCGGACTGCTCGGAAGCTGCTGTTGTAGGTGTGTCTGCCCGATTCCATTCCAAATTGGCCGCTGAGGGTACCCAATAGCTGGAGTTGTCGGTGAGGTCGCAGGTGGCATAGAACTTGGAATTTGAACAGGATTTCGAATAATCATATCTTTAGATGATACGTCGTTCAAATACACGTGATAATTGCAGTTCGCTGTTGAGTCGTTATGGTTGTGCACAGAATTAATGCCGTAGTCGGCATTTATTTTCGGTCGACGGTCAATTGAAGTTCTCTCGTCGCGGAACTCGTTGGCCACTGATGTCGTTAAATCCATCCCCGACGGCGATATCGAACTATTGTCTTCGGTTATCGATGCGACATTTGGCACTGAAAAGCAAAAGCAAACATTTTAATATGAATGAATAGTGAGGAAGCATTTCATTTGCCTCGCGATCGACTGATTACTGATTAAGTGACTTGTGTCTATTTAATGAGACTGAAAATGATCTCGGCTATCTTTCATGCAAATGATCTGTTGTCGTCGATCTCTGCAAGGCTTCTCTCACAATTACTGCGGACATACACACACTGTGACGAAGTATTTCGTGGAAACTTGGTTCACAGTTTTGTTTCCGAATAGCTATGCATGACGTTTGTAATTAGTAATATTAGCGACATTTAGTTATTGCTTGCTGTTTGCACTACACGTAATATACAGATTTTACATTCGATTATATTTTGTGAACACGTATGTCAAACGCAAACACTGCTCTTACGAGAAACTCTATAATTTTATCCGCATACAGCGTCTCGACTTCATATTACATTAAATAATTGTTACGCAATTCTTACACAATTTAAATGCGTTTTCGCGAAAATCAACCATTGTAACTGTCATTAATAGTGTAACGGTAATGAGACAAGAATAGCTTGACGAAACCAAAAGCAAGAGACTTGAACACAATTTACAAGCTAAGAAAGTTTTAAGAATAAATAATAAATAACGTTTGATTACGAGAAAAAAGACCAAAAAAGTATTGTTTAGCCCCGCAAAAATAAAATGTAATCGGCAACGATCGTCACAGCGCAACAGATTCGAAAGACGTTGTCGACATCGACGGTAATCTTTCGCCAATTACATGACGAAACGTGCTTTTTCGTAACAAAACGTTTGCTGCCTTCATTGTAGCACAATATTGCTCAAATCATATCCGGTTAACGCTCAATTGGCCGAAGACATAAACGCCGCTACTGTTTATCCAAGCTGGGTTATATGAGGCACGTAAACTTGATATCACTTTTTGTACTTTCAGTGATTTGTTCGCGGCGTTTTTGTTTCGACCAATTGATTGCAACTCATCAAATACCAACCTTTGTATCCGTGTAGCGGTCTCGTCGACCAAAAATGGGATTCCGGTGTGAACAGTTCTTCGTTGCCTTTTTCGAAACTGTTTTCAGTTAAAGTTCGCGACAAAATCGAACTTTTGAATGAGTTATTCTTGAACTTAGTCATTATTAGTGATGATTGCGAGTGAGAACCCGATTCGAACGCAATGATGATTTATAAGTGAGAAACTGTTTTTAACACTGCAAACACTCGAGTAGTTAATCCGAATTCTAAGAATTTACGTATTTGTAATGAATCGCGCGTAAACTAGTCGTCAATTATTTCCTTTATCCGATATGAACGCGAAAAACAAATTATTGACAATAAAATATCAAATAGAAGTCAGCGGATGTTTTTAGAGACAGTGTACAGTGTCTGTGGTGTGTGGCTGATGGCCTGAAACAAAATTTGCACAGCGAATCGCTAGAGACACAATCAAAAAATTACTTAATGATTAACATTGAAAAGGCGACCAGTATTGGCTGCCAGTCGAGTGATGTCGTCAAATAAAATGTAATTATCATTTTTACGAATACGTGAATCGAAGTGTGATCACCAGAGTATCGCATAAACATCACTCACACATCCAATGATCGTCGTAATTAATTACGCAAAAAGTGAATCTGTTGGCAACTGTTACGGCTTCAAAACGTTACCTCCTTTTCTGTCAGTCAGTTACACAACTTGTCGCAACTCTGCTTCTAATGCAACAATGTGTTAATATGTAGTTAATTATGCAATCTCAAGGATTCTATCGAAGCAATCACTTTAGTGTTCATTTTTCTTTCAGACATTAAAGGTTCTGTTGTGTGCCAAATATGCGTGTCCGCAACAGTCCACGTGGAAATTGGCCGTTAACGTTCTGCTCAACGTTTTACAAATCGGTCTGCCTGTCGCGAGACTGCATGGTAAGATACTCATAGACACGGATCTTTCTAATCAATTGCTCTTCATTCGAGTAGCTGCTGATTTCATTGGAATTTGGGCAGATTTGGCAAATTGTTTGGAAGGGTTCTTGTTTCCAAGCACAAAATTGTCTCCGAACGCTTCTTTGGAAGACCAACAATTGGACGAGTCTCTCGACGTGAAAGTTGTTGAAGTCATACGTGACAGTATTCTTCCATATGCTGGTCAAATGCCCAAAGAATTCGTATTGCAAATTGTATCAATACTTAACCGAGGATCTATTCATTCGGCAACTAGTGATTCGCCGATTGGTAATGAATCGATACATTTTTGCTGATTGCACAATTATGCACATATACAGAACACACACTTTGCAAAACCACACAAACACCGACTTTGACGTGTGTGGCATTTAGTATTACGTGATATCAATTTCAATAACATTTACTTTTTAAAACATAACTCTTCGGCGGAATTAGATTTGAAACCTTAAACATGATTATACAAGTGAAATATCAATGTTTTCTTTTTTCCAAAAAAACATTGCAGTTAAAATTCTCCAGCTAAGATAACATAAGAACTTTGTTCTCCAATTATGTATACTTATGCTGCTTTGCTTTTATTTTTCGAAACACTGAAAAAATATTTGCATTCTTGTTTTCGATTTTTTAATGCATACATTTCCATTGTTTTCGCACAGACACAGACTCAACACGGAAACTGCGGGAGGAATTCGCACGCTCTTGTTTCGAGACACTTCTCCAGTTTTCATTTCTCGGTCCGAAAGGAAACCCGAATTTGTTTATACAAGCAAGCGGAGCTCAGAGTACATCGTTATCAGAGATCGGACTTGTAAATAGATTAGCAGTTGCGTCATTACTACAACGATTTCATGAAGTCGTCATTAAATACGTAGAAGATGAAAAATTGAGTGGGAAATGTCCCTTACCAAGACACAGAATGGGTGAAATATCGTTCGTATTACAAGCTTTGGCGACACTTGCGAAGTCATTGAAGAAAGTCCCGTCAGAAACTGGTAAAGAAAAGAAGTGATTAATGCGATGATACATTGATTTAATTTTTTATTTCCGCAGTAGAAGATGGAGTTTGGGATCAGCTGATATCATTGTATCCACATTTAGTTGACTGTACGCTTTCGAATTGCGCTCAAGTGAACAGATCATTGCGTGAAGTGTTACACGAATATAAAGACTTGTTGTCTCCTCCTCATCACAACCGCAAGAATAAAGTCGTCGTGAATGGCACGTAACGGGAGTCGAATTAACGATAAATATCGCGACCAGTGATTTAAAAATAAATTATTTCGAATTGAAACTAATGGAATCTCATGTAAACTGAATTCCTTGTAATTAATTTGTTTACTTGTAAATTTTAACGCAATCGAAGAGTTTTATTTATTAGTAAAATTTTCATTACAAAACATTTGGTGATATGTTGTCTAATGTGAATCAACTGATTATTAATGGAGTAAATAGTTTGTAACACATCTTTTGTAGAGCTTCTGAAAATGATGCGATAATTTTCGAGGCGTGCGTACATTTCGCGAGACACTCATCGACAGCTGCGACGGATGCGAGACGATTAATCCTTTGTATTCAGTTGCATCCTTCAAACGAATGTACGTTTACAGGGTGTGATGTGCACAATTAAAAGGTAATTAACATGTTCAAGCTTCTCATTTACAAACCCTTATTTTTCGTTCGTTTTGCGTCAAACTCAGAAAAATTACACTCACGTTCGGAAATGTGACTGTTTTCAATGTTCGCAGATGTGTGAAACTGTGAAACCAATAGTTTATCTCAATGATTGATTGAATTATAATTCGAGGAATTCATTTGCAGCTTTTACGAGTCAAATATATTACTTGTTAACAGTAATTAAATGTCAAATAGCGCAACGCGACTCTTAATCTTAAGATAAACAGTTTTTCGTTTCGCATCGTTTCGTATGCTTATTCTGAACTGTGTTAAAAGTTAAGTTAAATATTTGTGTTATTAAATCGAAAGTAATTAAATCGAATCGCTTGTGTTCATTGCGTGTTTCTTGTTACTTTGCGTGTGATTTAGAAGCGCATTCCGTGTTATGAGTGTTCATTAATCAAACAAATTATTCAACAGTGAATCAACTACAAACAAACAAAACTTTGAGACTTCGATAATCAATTGTGTGGGATTCTCATTTAAAATCCAGCAAATTTTTATGCAAAAACTGCACGCGTTTTCGAAGAATATTCATTATTTACATGAAATATTAGTAACGAATGATTAATTATTGGAAACAGTGATTGCAATTAATTAAAATCATTAATGAAAAGTTTGTTCATTGATATCGATATAAAAATCGAAATCGAAAGGAAATCGAAACGCCTGCAAGTGAATCATCGATGAGATAAACGTGTCCATGACAACGCTTTTAACCTGTGCAATGCATTCGCGTCGCAGGCGATTTAAACGTCCGATTTTCATTTGAATTCTATTTTATACTTATTTTTAGCCTTACTTTTTTGTATTTATATACTTCATCCATCATTTTACAGATATTGTAAACAGTATTGTATAAACTTCGATGTTGATTTCCAGCAGAACGTCACTTTTCCAATTGAAATCATCGATGCATTAAACTCGACATTTGTGAACGTAAATCGCATTTAATCGTTGTTTACATCGAATTTTCATCGAAGGTCTGTTGAAATAAGATTTTTAGCTATTAAAAAATGAATACTTTTCATTTGAAACAGTCAGTGATGAGAACTGGGAATTTCGCGGAACAAAGTATGAGTTTCGGTGACAAGTATTTGACGCGCAATGAGGAAGCGAAGCGTTGCATTGCAAGCAAACCTCCGCCAGTGAAGAATAAACCCCAATTATTTGGAACGAAACCCATAATAAATGATTGCACTGAAAAAGGTTGACAAAAGGAACTCTATTTTATGTTGTGGCGCTAAGCCAATGCAGAAGTGTATCATTTAATAGGCTGGTTATTTAAAGTTTAAGATCGTCACTGCTTTTGCTTATATCACCAAAAATACACTGAAAAACACGAAACGTACTGCTATTTGCATTCATCTGTTCGCCAAAGAGCTTCGTTTCTCTCTTTTCTCTGTTCTTCATTTCCTATTCGATTTCATTCCTCGTTCATAAACTTTGCAATTTCTGACTTCATCTTCAAAAACTCTTCTTTTCTTCTTTATTCTTTGTTCAACCGTTCTGAGTTCAATTTGTTTTACACTTGAACAACTTTCGAACTCAATTTAATAGTGGATAATTGTTTAGCGGCAAATAACACGAATTGCGACTACGATACTCAAAGAAGAGACAGTTTAGGAAAGGAGAAACCACCGCTGCCAAAGAAACCTCCCGGATTATTAGCATTCACCAATGGTTCCAGACGCAACAGTCTCACAGGTATTTTGCCGCTTTGCGGTCACTGGAACGGAAAATGTGTTTGATAGTCAGACAAGTGATCATTTTATAATGTGAACCTCAACAATCGCGCAATGAGTTCAGTCTCGGAATCATCGAAATCAAATTCGCGAAACATCGATCCAACAATTGGTGATATGAAGAGGTATGCAAAAAATGTTTTCACTTAAATTTCGTTTCATTCTAAATTTGTTGCTTAACATCTTTTTAATTCGCCTTTAACAGAATGAGATTGAAATGTAACCTTGCTCGGCAAACAATTGAAATATTGCCATATGAATGAAACGGTTGTGTTACATGTGTCCCACATGCGTTCAAAATCAAAGCAGCTCGTCTTCTGGCGTTATGCCACAAAAACATCGTAACTTCAACTAACATTTGGATTTTTTATGTAACAACGTTTAGTTTTAAAATGGTACTTACAATTTTTTACACTTAACTTGCATTCAAAACGTGCTTTCACTGAAAATAAACACAATGCTTACATATGCATAAACAGTCACTAAAACTTTTATTCATTTATATTAAAGCACACCGAAACCTACAAATATTGAAGTTAAAGTAGAGGATATGGATGCGAAGGATAAAAGAGATGAAGAGTTGACGCGTGCAGAAAGTATGCGCAAACAATTTGCCTCTGGAGGTCCAGAAGGTTCCTCTTCACTCGAAGAACAACATTGTTGCACTAAAATGGCATTTTCTGTTGTCCACAAAGCTTGGGAAGGTGCGAAGAAAGCGATTCCTTTAAAGTAAGAGTTTCTTGGTGTTTACTTTAAAACACATTGAATTTAAATAGGTCGCAAAAAAAGGAGACGTTTCCTAGAAGTTGTGGTGAAAAATTTGATCCGATGGACACCGGAACTGGTCGCTTTTCGTATATAGACTCTGATAACGAACCTCCGACAGAATGTTCTTACGATTACAACGAAGATAATAACGATTTAAATCGAGAATCTGTGTTTCAATTGAGACCTGGTGTGTTTTATCCTATAGAAGCTAAAGTTTACGATGTGTGTTCGGGTTCTGAGGATTCAGATAAAGCCATTTCTGAAGACGGCGACGCAGATAAATTTAAAAATAAGTACATCTCAAGCAATATTATTCCCGAAGAAACAGAGGAGGAAATTGAAAAAGAAAATATGCCGAATAATTACTCTGCTGTTGAGAAACGGAAGCATGCTGATGATAACAAACGATTGCGGAAAAATCGTAAATTAGCAGCCGCTCATGTCGAGGATGACGAAGACTCTGAAGATTCGAAAGATGATAGAAAACATCGCAGAAAAGGTTCTCCAAAAATAGAAAAGTACGCAAAAAACGCGTCCGAAGAAGTGATAAATTTAGCGAAACTGAGCGCTGCCGAAGCTTCGCACCGTTCGTCTTATTCAGATGCGGATGACGAGCGAAGTTTAACGCAGAATCCTGAGATTGCTAACGGAATGAAAAATGATGGCCTGTTTCGAGTGAAGCCAAAAATATTTTTGCCAAAAAATGAATCACAAGAGTCTACAGATGCTATGGAATCAATAAGTTGCGAAATTCCAACGCTTACGATTACTGAGGATGAATTAGAAGACACCAGTTGTGGTCTTTCAGAAGCGACGTTAAGAAGCGAAGACGAGATGACTGAAGTTGCAGAGGAAAACATTAAACCAACTAAAAGTAAAGCTGAAAAGATAAAATCAAAAGTGAAAGAGCTCGGCGGAAAAGTGAAAGGAATATTTGGAAAACAAGATGACAAGAAGATTGAAAAAGCACAGCCAGTTGAAACTAGAGAAGAAGAAACTCGCGTAGAATGTAAAGAAGACGAAATAGATAAGAGAAAAGCTGAGTTGGAATTGAAGAGAGTAGAAAGTTTAAAGAAGCGAGCAGAAGAGAAAGTGAAGCTCGAAGAAGAGCGTAAACAGAAGGCTGAGGAAGCTAAGAAAAGATTGGAAGCAGATCTGCTAAAACGAGAAGAAGAACTGGTGAAGAAAGAACTAGAGCTTCGAAAGAAGGCTGAGGAACAGAAACGCAAAGAAGAAGAAAAGTTGCGAAAAGAAGAAGAGAAGCGTAAGAAAGATGAAGAAAAGAAACGCAAAGAAGAAGAAAAGAAGCGTTTAAAGGAACAGAAGGAGGAAGAAGCAAAAAGAAAGAAAGTAGAGGAACAAAGAAAGAAAATGGAAGGATCGATTGCGAAGATCGCAGAGTTGGAGAAAAAAGTTGTACGCAACGAAGAGTTGAAAAATAAAAGTGAAAAAGAAAAAGTTATCGTAAGATATGATGACTTCATTGAGCGATCAACGATGGATATAAATCTTAAACAAGATGAGGTTCGCTTTACGACTGTCACAGATGAAGTTGCTTTGGAGACAACTGTCTCTGAAGCAGTCTTTCCAACTCCACAAATTGCAGTCGAAGAAGAAGTGTTTGAAAATGTAGATCCTGTTGAAGTACCAATACCGAAATATGATGAACACCAATATTGTAATGTTGACGTACACAAAAGACCAGAGAACAGTATGCAGGTTGTAAGTTCGTTCCCGTCAGCATCAGCATCAGAACTGACAATTGTTGAACCATTGTTTATAAACAGTCCTGGAAGTGAAACTCCTCCAAAAATTGTCGAGATTGATTTAAGTGACGAGGAAGCAGCATTCCATATGGAATCTGAAGGTGACTTTGAAGTTGCACCAAAAAGCAGAAACAAGCGCAAAATAAAACGTAAACTACGAGATACAAAAAAGAAACTAAAAGTGTTTAAAGAGAAAGCATTGGAATCATTGCCAACTATGCGACAAATTAAAAGTAAAGTGAAAGACTTTTTTCCAAAAAGTGGTCATTCTGAACAAATACACGAATACGAAAGAGTGGGACCTTCTGTTCCTAGAGAACAACTGGTATTCGATGAGTTTAAACAAAGATATCCTGATTCGGAAGGAGAGTTCTTTTCTGACTCTGAACTTGTAGAGAATCGAAAAAAGAATCAACGACAGGATAGAATTTATGTTACAGATGGAACACATTTCTATGAGGAAGTGGCTGCTTCTGAATCTGGACCATTGCGTCCTCCTCGAAAATATGAAAAACGTTCACCAAGAAACACATTGAATGCTATTCCCGCAACTTCTGAGCCGGCAATTAGCAAACGTTTCATTGCTCCAAAACATCGAAGAATTCCTCCCCCGAGACCTCCGCGTCCTGAAAACTTTTCCTCATACGAGCCATCAATCGCAGACACCGAATTTATTATGGAAAATGTGTCACTTGATAGAGACTTTGAAAGCATGTCTAGGATAGATCGCATCCCTGCTCACGTGTATTATAAAAAAGTACGCCAAAACTGGCACGAAAGAAACTTAGTGCGACTTGCAGATCTGATATCACGATCAACACCAAATTTACAACGGAAACATAGTGTCAGTGAAGCGAGTTTATACGCAAAGCCAAAAAAGATTGGACCCGCGAGACCTCCGGCGCCAAAAGTTTACCCAGTTTACGAAAGAGCGAAAACACCAGACGACCGTATGGAAATAATTGCATGGAAACCTCCGTCTGGAAAGCAGGTGGTTCACGTAACTCACTACGAACCTGTAGGAGAAGGCGTCCCGCCTCGGCGACCACCGCGAATGAGGAGACGCTTCGCAACATTCAGATCGCCGACGGCAATGTCAAAGCCCGAGAAGGCACTGCTTGCGACTGATCCTCTTTACTGGAAAGCATTCGCTTGGAAGACAGGCCGCTGTCGTTCTGTGACTGAACTTTATATGCGCAAAAAAGCTTTGCCCGAAAATAATGGCCACAAGTTAGAGAACACTACAGGTTATCGTCTGACTATCAAATACTGCGTTCCTCCGCGACCTCCGTTGCCTCCCGGTGTACAGGTAGATAACGAACCAATTTACTCTTCTATTGATAAAGGTGCGAAAAAGCCGAAAAGCCCTCCGGTTTCGGAGGATCAAGTTCAGGATAAGATGAAAGATCGTCCGTTGCCTCCGCCTCCAGTGCCTCCGCGGCCGAAGTCGAAAGCACTACGAGGCGAATCTACTGAATCTCTTCCATTATCCATGAATGTCGGTCAATCTTCCATCTCCGTCCTAAGAAGAAGCGTCAGTCCGAGAGGAGTGCCAGTTCGCGATGCTGCCGTAAGTACCACAGATAATGGGTTGTTTAAGCTATACGAGAAAGAGGTGCAGACGTCTTTCGAAGATCTCACGGATAACGAGAACACATTTAACGGTAAACAAACTGGTGTAACCAAGTCAACAAAAATGATGGATGTGAATGCGAATTTCGACAGAAATAGCCAGAAAAGTAAATTAAGTGAAAACATAGTTCCAGCTGATTGTGCTAGTCGTTTAAACGAAGCCTATGTACCTGAGAATGACAGTAGAGATGCGGTGTCGCTCACTTCCACGTTGACTGTTGGAAGTTATTACGACGCAGAAGACGACGATGACTTAACACCTGATGAGGACCAGGACACATTCGCTGATATAGAGTCAATTGGCGGCGACACGAGCACATCTCAGTTCGTATCATTTTCAGAAATGACCGCTTCCCACGCTTCGCACAAAAGCGGCAAAAAGAAACACAGTTCTGAAAGTGAAAAATCGCGAGGCACTCAAGAAGCACATATATCCGAATCGGGCAGCAAATCAATGAGTTCTACAAAAGAGCGAAGAAAAGCGGCGAAAGATCGTCGCCAAATAGTATCCGAAGAATCTGAAGACACGGATGATTTGCTGCGTAAAACGCGCAGTTTGCAACAAGAAATAAAACAAGTGTTGCAACGTAAAACAACCGAAGCAAAGGACGATGTGAGTGACTCTGACTGGTAACAGTTTAATATAATGTTTATACTGCGAATTTGTTTTTAAAAAAATACAGTGTGCACAGTGAATAGCGAACAGTTACGTTACGTGATTAATTGCGTTGTGTATCCGTTATCCGTCACAGGAAACCAGTGAACGCGTTACGGTTCGCTATCGATTGTAAACTCTGTATTTATTGAATCTCTGCTATCTGTCGTTTACTTGTAACGTTCACACTAAAAATGATTGTGAAAACTATTTTATTGTGCTTTCTTTCTGTCTCTCATTATTTGAATACATTTTCAAGAACAGTTGGATTTACTCCAAACACAGCGACTCTTCTGTAAACGTTGTTTCAATTACTCGCTATTTTCGTTCTTCACAACCACACTGAACTTCGCTGTTTTTTGCACTCTTCACACTTTATTCTCACTATTTTACTCTAGCTGTGCAACTCTTCATTTCTGCGCGATTTAATTCAGCGAACAGTTCGTAGTTCGTGCGTTTGCAAGCGAAACCGCTTTGATAACTGTTGCTCTTATTTTTATTATAAAGGGTGTTTCAGATAACATTCATATCTTGTTTCGTCTTTCACTGTTCACTGTTACTCTGTTCGCATTCTGAAATATGTCGGACAGCGACTCGACAAACACGTCGTTTAGTGATTCTGATTACTCTTCTGAACAGGGAATCATTCCAAGAATAACCGTCGACGGCAGTGTGCTATCGTGTGCCTCAGCAGCGTCCAACAAGTCGTCACCGCGCTGTTCGTCGCGCTTTTCCGATCTTCTGACACCGCCAGCGATGGCTGACTGTTGTGATACACCTTACACATCGGATGACGACACTATTTCGTCGACAAGTTCTGAAGTTTCTGAAGATTCGCGAAAAAAGGATAAAGTATTTCTGATCGCCAAAGAAATGATGACCTCCGAAAAGGTTTTTTCTAATTTCATTCAATTCATGAATCATACATTTCGCAAAGCTTTGTCTCCATACGTTCATGAAGATTGTTTAAACTCATTACTTAAACATTTTCCGCAATTGCAAGTATTGAACGATCAAATGCTAAATGATTTTAAGAATCGACTCGAAGAGTGGAATCAAAAACATAAAATTGCGGATGTGTTTGTCAAATTTGGACCGTATTTGAAACAATATTCGTTGTATATAATTGAGTACGAATTGATGTGCAATGAAATCGACGAAATGTCCAAGAAATATCCTGGTAAGTTTTGATAGTTGTTTGTTCCGCATTCATTGATTGTATTATCGTTGTTAGCGTTTTCAAACGCATTAAGGGAATTCGAAATGTCTGCCGCATGTCAGAAGATATCAGTGAAGGATCATATGCTAAAAGGTGTTCAACGCATTCCACAGTACAAAACATTACTTCAGCGGTATTTGGGGAGTCTGGAAGGAGAAGAGCATCCTGATTACGATGACGCCGTAAAAGCATTGGATGCAGTTTCACGTGCGGCTGAATACGCTAATGAACGGATGAAGACTGAAGACAACTTTGCGCAACTGTTGCAGCTGCAGGACCGTATATTTGGTTCGCACGAAATTGTGAAACCGGGTCGAGTTATTCTAAAACAGGGCGAATTACTGAAACTTTCCAGGAAAGAGATGCAGCCAAGATTGTTTATCTTGTGTAATGACTGTTTGTTTTACTTAACGCTCATACAACAAGGAATGTACAAACTGAACTACGAGCTTTCGTTATTGGGAATGCGTGTCGATGCTCCAAAAGAAGAAGATTTTCAACACGAGTTTAGTATTAGGACACAAACGCGATCTTTTACGTTATCTGCGAGTTCTTTAAAAGAAAGAGATGAATGGCTACAATCGTTAAGCAAAGCTATAAGAGAGTTCGCGAACAGAAGAAACACTTTTGTGCAAAATGATGCTGTGAATGAACCCGCAAGTGAATCGCCGATTGGAT
>NCKV01000828.1:0-13536 GCA_003675905.2 Leptotrombidium deliense
ATTCAATCTTGCCGGCAATTTTGCGGCAATATTGCCAATCTTTCTTCCCGGCGTGAATCTTCCGGCAACTTACCATCCCTAATTACAACTGCAACGCTAATAAGTCGACGAGTTTTCAAATGTAAAGTTTCCAGACTGAAATCGGTTGCTTGTAAACCGGCGAAACGCCCTGTTCTCTTCCTCCGAAAACAAACATACAAAGTCTCCAATTGTGTTGATTCAATCGACTTTTGGCAGGACTGTGAGCCCATTTTCGAGTCGCTGGAGAATTAGGCACCACTATCTCCTCAATAATTGGAATTTGCTGTTTCGGCTTCTCGGTTTGCTTACGACTGTTCCTAACCGCCGATCGGTCCAACGAACGTGTTCGATTTTCCTTTTGCAGTCGTAACTGAACACCGTTTTCGGCGACAACATTCTGATTGATGTTATTATCTCGCAGACGTGCGTTTAGTTGCTTTAATTCAATATTAGTTCCAAATTCTCGTGAGGGACGATTACGTCTCATCGTAACAGAAGGTTGAAATATGGCAATATCTTTCTGATCGTACATCGATTCGTCAACAAATGAATGATAACCGGAGGAATGTGATGCGGAATGAGAAATGCCACGGCTCTCAATCCCAGGAGTGTTTAACGTAACGAGTGACGTGTAAGCACTGGACTTGGGCCGAACATCGGTCGGTGATGTGATGATTCCATTGAAATTATCGTCAAATTCGATGAGTTGAGTCGCCTGGCGACGCGATGATTCAGTAACAGTTTCGTCGTAGTCGTCTTCTTCTTCTTCGAAATCGTTGAGTGTAGATACAAAGTGTCCGTCATAAATAGAGCTGAACCTATGGCCGCTCAGTGGATTGTTCAAATTACTATTTATATTATTATTGTTTATTGTATTCTCATTTGGAGTTGAAGGCGATCCGCCGACGGAAACACTGCTGCTGTTTGTTGATTTGCCGTCCAAAGGAGGCGACGGAAAACAGAGACTATAATAAGACATAGATTCGTGGAAAGTCCGGCGTTTAATTTGACTAGGATCCCACTCATCTCCGGTCTCTTCTGTCGACGGTTGCGGCTGCAATGCTTGTATCACTTCAGACTTAGGACGGGGTTTTCTTATCTGTTGCGGAGTATTCGATTCACTTTCCGATTCCAACACAGCGTCCGAACTTTGGGATTTCTGTATTTTATTTCGCATACGTCGATAACTAACACTTTTCGCTGCAATATTTATATTCGGATTAACAGATTTCAAGGCATTCGGACGCGTCATTTGCGGCGTTGATTCTTCGACGAGCTTTTCGAGTTCGTCTTTTAAGGCTTCTGTTCCAGATGAGTTCTGATTGTGAAGAATGCTGTAGCTACTCGTCGAAATGCTTCTTACTAAACGACTGTGAGTTATTTTCTCTTTTAGAGATTTTCTGTAAAAAATATATCGAATTACAAAGCTTGTCGAGCGTCAGCAAAAAAAGGAAAACAAATTTTTCAGCAAAAACAATACGCTGATTTAGCGTATTTTCACTTTAAAAATGATCGCATTTTGATTAATTCACATCCAACTGTCAACTAACTGCGAACTTTGTAAAAAGTACTGCAAATACGATAATTTAGAAAGGTAATAAAAATGATTTATTTCGAGAGCTTTGTTTCTCTTCTTTTTCTTATGAATAAATAAACTTCTAACTTATGAAATGTTAAACAAACAAAAGTTGATGAATATTTAGCGATCGCAAATTTTTGGCTTCAAAGACTCTCCCTGTAATAAATTTGGTTACGTTCGCAAAGGCTTTCTCGTGTTACATGTCAAACTAACACAAAGTTGTGGTCATTGTTCTCAGCAGGAAAACTCTGTGATTTTGACGCGATCATTGAACGCATTCTTTTCTCTTTTTATATTCGATTGAACGATCCGCGAAAATGTGCCGTTCACATCTGTTACCTATTATATGCCAAGAAATCGGTTCTCCACGAAAAATGGCGATAAAACTCACCTGACGTTACCCTGAGATGAACTATGATTCAAATTATGAGTCGCTGATTTAGCATTGCCATTAACATCCTCGTTCTCACCATCCTCGACGTCTGATAAAGGGTCAATTCCACGACTGCACATGTTATTCAAAGACATCGGATGCACTCTGAATTTGAAGTGTTTCAAAGTTTTTGATGTGCTTTCGTGAAAAGGACTGTCAGTTTGCTGCCCAAAGCACATCGATATTGATTTTGAAGGTACTAACATCACAGCTTTAGAGTTGTGCTTTTGACTATTAGTGCTCGATTGAGAGCCAGCGCTTCTCACACGGCGGTCACTTTCGTCGTTGTCCCACATTGAAATTTCAAGACTAGGATTCGCTACTGCAGTGTGTCTGCAGCGCGGATTTGGCACCATTCCCTGTGTTTGCAGTTTCTCCCAAGTTTCGGTCGCTGAATATTCGATGAATCAAAAATCAATGAAAATTACAATTTTATCGTAATTTCACAGCGAGCGCTCACCGAAATTAAATCTCCACAATTCGTGTAACAAAGTGCCTCCTCGCTCGCCTCCAAATACAAACATCGATCCGAATGCTTTAATAGCAGTATGACTATGCAAACCTCCAGGATTGAATTTCGTTTTGATTTTAGTCCATTGTCTCGTTCCTGCACACACGTTAATCGATTAGTGGGGTCGCGTTGTGAATCATTCACTCACCAAAATCCCACTTCCAAAAATCGCTCTTTTCTTGCAGGTCAGTCATTCCTCCATATATCCACAGGCAATTGTTGTGAACCACTGCCGAGTGCGAATGCCGCGGCGACGGTTGTTCGTTCATTCGTCCAGAACAACTCATTAAGTGCCATTCTTCGAAGCCTGCAAATAAATAAATGTTTCATTTTATTCGTAAATACATATCTCATTTAACGACTGCTTAATATTGAATGAATTCGTTTTCTTTGCGTTCAAGCAAAGCCGTGCAGCAACAATAAATCATAATTTACAAGACATCGCAAATCGTTTTTCGTTGAAAGCAAAATGTTTTTAATAATTTGTGACAGGCAATGAAAGAAATCGATTTCAAAGTTGCTCGTGAGTGCACTGAATTACAAACTACACATTCAGTGTATACACTTTCTACTTTTTTTGAATGCGTTTCGTTTTCATTTTACTAATACTTCACAAAATCTGGTGAAATGCAGCGAAACGTATTCATTGCACACTTAAACTCTCGAGAAATGAAATGCATAAACACCGGCTTTCGAGCATTCACTTTTAATTAAACACTTTTCATATTTAACAAGCGATTATGACGTTAATTAGTTATAAGTTATAACACATCTTCCCCACAAGCATTTCAAACACATTTTTAATATTAATGCATAACGGTTTGCGGCACAAACAAGATGAGCAAAGAGCTTATTTGTAACGAAGTAATTATAAACGATCATCAAAGTTGGCGGATAAGAAAAAGCTTTATTTATGTTTGAAATGTCAGCTTGCAAAGAATGTATGGTAAGAATCCGTCACTTTTTTGCACATTTTTCACATTTATATCAGACACTTGTGAGGTATGTGCACACAATATGTGTTGAAAGAATTTGTGGATGCTGCTTTGCCGAGTAGAAACGAAATTGAAATTCATTGCATTTATCGTTTAACGTTGCATATATTTGCGTGTGATTCAAAACATTTACCAGCATGAATACGAATTGAGAATGTATGCGATTGAAGATAACTAAGAAAAACGAATACGAATTCAAATTCGAATGTTATTTCGAGAGACACTGAAATATGTGATGTGAACAGAAGTCATTACATTACAGTGTGTTTGTGTGTGTAGACAACGAATTCGCACGAGGATGAAGGCAGAAGCAGGACTATACAGGATAACGAATACATTTATTAATTATTAATTCCTTGTTCGCTTTTCGTTCAGCATTAATAATGCAACGAAACGCAAAAATCGTTACTCTGACGTGTAAATTACACGAGTGCATGCTTGCAGGCGAAAATGCAGTTATATGAATACGATACGAGCTTTGGATATAAAGCCCATTCAAGTGTACTTATTTTACGTGCATTTTATGAAAAGGCGCGAAAGAAGCAGCAAAAAGCGTGCTGCTTCTTATGAGTCAACCGCTTTTGCTTATTGAAAAGAAGAGAGAATATAAAATGTACAGAAAATACATCTTGCACAGACGAGAAAATCTATTATTTTGCAACGTTCGCTAAAGCTGTGCTTAAATCGATTGCGAATCGAGAGTAACTTTAATGAAAACGCTACGCGTACGTAGAATGTATATGTATTTGTACTGTAAATGTGTTTTTTGCGTTGACAGCATCAGAATCATTTGTAGCGTGGCTTTGCTTCGTTTAAACGTGTCGCAATCTGCAATTGGTATGTTGTTGAAAAGTGTTGATCTTCACTAAAATTACTTAATTAACAATTCTAAAAAAAGAGATGTCAACTGTGTTCGTTGGTTCGGTTCGTTTGCTTTACTTGTCAAACTGAATTGCGAATAACGCAAACACAGTTCATTGATGCGAATGTCATCATTTTTGCAAATGTTCACCAAAATTTTGCACAAATATATATATACACTCATTTCGCAACGAAATATTTCACTCGGAAACCTTTTGGCAAATATAAAATAGTTTTGTTAAAAATAGCTTTCATTGCACTTTCATCAACACACATCGCACTTTCATCTCTGAATTCAAACAATTTTTTCGATGCATATAGTAAAGGGAGGCTAAAAAAGTGTACAAACAATGCAATGCATTCTGTGTGTTGACTTGCGAAGAACACTAAAAGCGAGGCTTGCGATGCAATACTCGCGAATACTCTCCTCGGAATGAAAACATTGCTAGAGGAGAAGATTCGCCGTAAGCACCGTTCGCCATCAACTCTCACTTGGAGTGATTCACATCTCGTTGTGTTCCTCCGTTTCTGTCGACTGCTCCTCAGATGTGCGACCAAATTGCACAGCTTTCATCTTTAAAGTAGTGATTTCGATTCACGAGTAAAATGTGTACCATTTATCGCATCACGTCAGAACAAAGACGTAAAAATGATTTTCCTTGTACACACGAATGAATGAATCGAAAACGGGGAACAATAATTGCAGTTCACGTTTCTAGAACAGTTACTATACACGTACACTTCAACTGTACATTGTACAAAGGCAGTTTAGTTTTAGTTTGACATTTTATAGATTTTCGAGATTTGCAGCGAACAACGACTACACACGTCAACCAGTAATTGCTTATATTTCAGAGGTGTAAAGCCAATTCTGTGGTCATTTTCGGCAATAACTGCTATTTCATCGTAAATTAAACTTATGTAATTCTTTCTCTGTTATATCCGTAATGCCTGCAACATTCAATTATCGCTATTCTCGAGTAATAGCCAAAATTAGGTGTCAGACAGTTTGCTGTTGCTGCGACAATTCCAACAATAACTCTATTCGAAAGATAATCGATCGAGAATCAATAAAAACGACATTGCAGGCAACATTCACGCGACGAAATATGCGGAATCAATTATTTGTAATGGTCGAGTATAAAAAGGATTCACTACTAAAATGTGTTCCGAGTGTAATCATCATTAAAGCGGAATGAAATTGTGGCATTTGCTAACATGATACACTCACATACACACAGACAGACACTCTCGATTTTTGCGATCAGTGCACGGCACTTCGTTATAAGCAGGCATAACTCATTTAAGTTAGATTTATTGGCAAGAAAAGCGAATCAGACATAAATGAATGTAATAGTGAACAGCATTACTCATTACGGAGCCCAAAATTGCATTTTTCGTTTGCAAATCCATCACTGATAACATGCAAAATGGATGTGTTCCATATGACACGCCTGTACACCAACGATTACAATTGCATTGTACACTTTCTAGTCAACTAAACGGAAACCAGAGGTAAAGTCATTAAAAAATGTTTTGTTTCGCGAAAGCAATTTCGCTCTAAACACACTGTGCACAAAAGAATCGTAATCAGATTAAATGGCGTACAAAGCATTCGGAATCAAATGATGGCCGGAATCGATTAGTCTCGCGGGTACAAACTAAAGGTAAGCAGCAGAGAAGTAATACAAAGTTAGATCAAATTATCTTAGATGCGCCGAGTTAATCAATTATAAATGCTTTCTCGTGCAATCAATTAACTTAAGATGCTTCGCACCGAAAGTTCGCAGTTTCAAATCGTTTATAAATGACGCAATTTCACGGAAATACAATTTGAAAACTCATTAAAACTGCAAATGTTGCGCTCTCAAAGTTTTAACGGTATTACAAATCACGAGAGATGAACAAAGAGCGGTGTGCGCTACATTGCATTCGAAGATGCGAATCATACAACAACGCAATCATTGGTAGAAAGCAATAAAGCAGAGAGCAAAATGTGTGCAACACGGAGCTTGAATGAATTGAAATACACAGCGAAATGCTTATTCAGGAATTGTGCAGCAGAAAAGATGAGAAGCGCATCTCGCATCTCAACCCATTGCCGGTCATCGCAGCTCATCATTTTGCTCCTCGATTCGCAGCATCCGCACAAATCGTTCGCACAACACATGAGCGCAGTGATGCGCTGCTGCTTCGATGTACACAATCGTTATTCAATGTAACGAAGTTAGTATGTGCAGGCAGTGGCAGTGCATCTGGCATGTGTATATCTCTAGCAGTTCTGTCATTTTTGCAAACGCTCATTAATTTCCACGGAGTACAGATTCGCAATCCTAATCCATCTTTTCACGAACTCCCTTCTTATTCCCCGACGAATCGCACTCACTTTATTCAAAGAACATTCGAACATTGGAAACAGGGAAACACCAGAAATGTTCATGCCGTTCAAATTTGACAGCCAAATATCGATCAAAGCTCGAAGATGAGCCGAATATGAATGCGTTTTTCACGGTTATTCGATCCGTTTCTTGTGCGAAAAATATCGCAAATTGAAAGCTTGTTTTACGAACCCAAAATCAATTTTCCTTTTCAGTGACATCCACGAAGAAATCGTAAAGAAAAAGTAATGTTCACGTATTGATCGGCCGGGCAATTTATATTCCCCTTTGAATTTGACTCGATTATCATTCGAAACATCTTAGATTACAGCACAAACGAAACAACATCCGACAAATGGATCAGAAACAAATGAAAAATTAAATGAACTCTTAAAAACTCAATAAAGAGAGCGGCGATCAGATTGCCTTCTTGTTCTAAGAACATCTTTGATCGCCAAAAGCGCGATTCAATGATCTTCGCGCTGCTATTGGCAATGCATTCGCTCTGCTCTTGTCTCTGCTTGTCTCGAAGCAACATCTTCAGAAGCGCTTATTCTTCAACCGTTATTTAAAAAATGTGTCTTTTTATTGGCTCACAGTAAACATTGTTCGCATAAAAATGGCGCATTCAGATGTCTAAAGACAAACATTGTAAGCAATATAAAACGAATAAGTGAATAAACGATAAAAACAAACGTAACTGTCGTTGTGTAATTACTAGCACATCAGTTACCACAGCACACAGCGCGACTTCTTCGAGTAAAGCGTGTAAATGAAAACAAAAAGTACAACAAATGAAATAAATATTGATTACGTTGTAAATATCCAAAGACTTTGTTTTGCACAAAAATCTCCGACAAATAATTAGCTGCAGATTAACAGTAGTCTGTGAATGCATTGCGTGCATTTCAAGTTCTCAAGTGAATAAACAGCTCGTAAACAGGAGTAAAGTAACAAAAGAACTCATTAAAAGTAAAAAATTAACACTAGAATTTAATAACGAATGACGTGAGCAGTGCATTGTTTTGCGAAGGAATGCACTCAAATTTTATGTCTACACAGCTTATAAAAGCGTTCAAACAACGTTGTTGCTCGCTGCGACACGGTTGCTATTCGAAATTCACTGTTCTTAAGCTGATTTTACGCTTTCCGCTTTTGTAATATTAACGGATATAACGTTAAGAACACATACTGAGATCAAAGGTCCACAATTCTGACGAAGCTCCTTTCAAGTCTTGATAGCCTCCGTAGACGTGCATTGCATCTCCATAAAGCACTGCACTGTGCCCTCTTCTTCCAGAAGGCTGCATTCCCGATGAGCCCGGGTGCAGACTCATCGGACTCGACATTGGTTTTCGCCAACAATTCGTCGCTAATTAAATTAATAATTCAGCTCTCATAAATACGAAATGAAAAGAGACGCAGAAAACTAAACATATGTAAAGGTACGCGAAACGAACCTATATCTAAAATCCAAAGCGGAGTGTCACCGTTCGATGAAACGCCGACCTCTCCTCCGAAGACATACAACTTATTCTGTAAAATTAATGAATTCTATTAACACCCCATTAACTGCGAAACTTGCGAACAGCAAATCGATGCCTTTGTATCGTATGTCTATTGCTGTCAATTATCACGAAACGCAATTAAAAAGTACATACATTCCACTCAATCATTGTATGCTCTTGTAGATTTGTCGGTTGATGTCCTTTAGTCTTGATTTCCTCCCATTGACTTTCTTCTGCAACATAAAAAATTTGGGCGTTAAAATTTGAGAATGCAAAATGGGTGTCTTATGGAAATTCGTAAAAAAGTAATCTTCAGCTGTCATCGACTGTCGCAGTTTTAAAATATGGAAATAAAAGCGAGCACAGCTTTCGACGCACGAAAGCATCACGGAAACAGATTCAGAGGTGGCTGCAAAAACATAAAAAGGTGTAAAAACCTGAATTGAATCGCCACAAATCCTTGAGGGGCAAATTACCACTGCGTCCTCCGAGTAAATAAATGAAACCATCGCGTGTTGAGCACATTGCATGTTTGCAACGAGCTGTCGGTGCGCTTCTGGAGCAACCCTTTTTCGCATTCGGTGCCGAAATAGTTTGCACCGGGGACCACATTATGCCGGCAAAGTATAAAGGAACAGAAAAAGTAAACGATGTTCACTGGTCAGTCTTCGTTTACTGCGGAACGTGTAAAAAACTAAAACAAACAACAAAAGTAGCAAAACAAATGAGCACGAGTGTATTTTGCGAAACTTTGAATACTCACAGCTGCGATACCATATAACGTTAATGCGGCCATTACTTTGCGAACGGTTACGCAGCGTCCGAACGAACAGTTCTCAAAGAATGCGACGAATGTTCTCTTGAAGAGCAGTGATCGCGAAAAAAGATGGAAACAAGTCGTTCATTGATTGAAGGGACCGTTTACTGATGGTGCGTTTTGTCGTTTGCCAGTTATCGATCGGCGAAATTTATAAATAAATATATGAATTTTCATAATTACTTTTCCGTATACACATGGGTTTTCACGCAGAAATAGAACTCAATTTCAAGTGAACTGCATTCGTGCCGTTGTGAAGAAGTTTCACTACAAAACAGTATATATGTTAATATTTTATTTGTTGCTTTTTATATTCTTACGCGAACAAAAATTGATTGAAGTGAAAATATTGATTTCGAGCCGTTTCAAATAAAAACGTAAATTCATACGTCTTTTCATTGAAATGGAATATGTGACACAATAAAGTGCAAAAAATGTATATCAAATACTTCTCTTCTTGTGTTTATGTGTTTATTACGTATTTAGTTTTTTGCGTTCAATACCATTTTGCATTTTCATATTTTGCGGTGTTTACTTTACTTCGAAAGAGGGATATTTGAAATGTCAATATTTTTTCATCACATGAAATATAGTTGAAAGCGAAGTTTTACTATTTTTAAGTTTCTGATTTTTGTTGCAAAACCCACGCATTTAGAGTGCAAGTTGTAGAAACTCAAATTTTTAACATTAAATTAGAGGTGATTATTACTCTGGAAATTGTGCAAGTGCAATGCTCATGTTGCGGTAATAGTGTAGTGTGACGTATTTATAATTATTATTACATTTATGTATTTATAGTTTAAATTTATGCAAACCTCACATTACTCCGCATTTGATGCGAAATGTATGTGAACTTGTTTCAGGTTCGTTAACAAGACAAATAAATTCTGTTAATTAATTTACAAGTGAAATATGTGTTATTGTGTTTAAATAAATGTGTTATTGCACAGTTAGCTGTCGTTAATGAGAATTGTTTTGCCAAGTTCGCTCAGTTAGTGACACTTGATCCTCAGTTATGTACAATTTGAATGAAATAAATATTTTCGTGCATTTCAATTACACTTTTTTCATTTCCAATGTCAGTGACAACAATGTCGTAGTGAATGATGTTCATGCACACTGAACATGTTACATATGTGACTGTGAGTTACATTCGCACATCCTATTTGACATAGGATCACGAGGCTCTCGGTATTCGTTTACACGTATTAAAAATTGCGATGAAAAATGTAAACACACAAAAAATATAAATTTACTACATTTCACTCTGAAACGTGAAATATTTGCTCAAATATTTTTCAACGATATAATCGTAAACTATATTTTTTACACATACAGTTCATATATTGTGGAGTTTAGAGTATTTGAAAATATTTCGACTTCGAATATATTTTGCAGTTATTCGTTGCTGAAATTGGTTCGATTATAATTAACACTTTCGAGCTTTAAATACTTTGCTAATTAAAAATAAACTCTGATTGATTTAAACCACGGAAATATCGTGATTAATATTTCAGATAGTGCAGACAAACGTTATTTTTAAACACAAAATGCAAATATGAGTGCAAATGAATGCAATGGAAATAAATATTAATTTGATCCGCATTCAAACTTTGTTTACGAACTGCCAAAAGTGATGCGATTTTGCAATAATTTATGTCCGTAACTGTATCTGCAATGTCAACGTGTGTAAACTGTTTACTTTTTACTTTCACTTCACGCTAATTTAATGTTTTGATTGCAGAAACTGCGCGTTTTCATCGCAATTTCATCGCATTTTATGTAAATGTAAAGTGTATGTTTGAGAAGTGGAAGTTTTCATTTCCAATTTTGGTTTCTACGAATCACTAGATTCTGAGTGGCGACAAATTGCATTTTAAATGTCAACCTGTGTAATTCTTATCTCTTATTTTTGTAGCGTTTTGTTTCTTATTATCGCCGTTGAACTGCAAAAAGTTGTCGCGACTCTTTTATTATATATTATACTTAATTATCTGTGCAACGAACACTGTTAGCTTTTTGCAATTAATTGTGAACCGCTGAGAAAAACCATTGAAAGCGAATTTTTTTAATTAAGACGTATGCAGTTAACTTTAAAGTTCACACATTTATTACTCGTTATGTCAATCAAATGCTGAATGAAGTCATTCATAAAAATAATTGAAACAAGAAAATAAGTGCGAACTTGTGATAATTTGAGAACACTTTGCGGGAACACAATTTCGAATTTATTTAAGGAAATCAAAGCATTTGACAGCATTTTTGTGTAAACATTTCTTCATTTAATGGACACATTGAGAGGGAGGAAATTTTTGTCCCAACTTTTTCGTTTTTACGTTTAAAATAAGTGTGAAGTTCGTTAATTTTTCAACTTACAACGATACATATCGCGATTCTAGAGTGATTTGGCAACACTGTTCAGAAGAACTTTTCTATACACTGTTCTTGGGTAACTGGTGTCAACAGAATTCAAGTTCATATTTACGCATAACAAAGATCAAATGATGAAAACATTTGCTTTGCGAGTGATCGATCAGCATTTGCCGCTTGAAATAAACGGCATTTGCGTTGTTTATATGCAACAGTGTATTCACAGTTTATAGACAACTATTGACGCGTTGTTATTATTTGTTTTGAAATCATTTTTGAATGAAATGCAAAAAAACAAATTTAAAACGTTTGGCAAACCTTGACAATAACCGCAAAAAATTTGGCAAAAAATTATAAAATTCATAATTAAATTCGCAACATTTGCATTCCTGCGTTGTCGGTGTTCACTCCTTCGAGTGTTGTTCAAGTTTAGGTGACGTCTACTCACCAACCGAAGCGTTTCGGGTATAAATTCAGTCGCCAATTTCAATGTTCGCATAGTTTTTGAACAGTTCTAAACAGTTGACTGAGAATAAACAACTGTCTCTTTATTCTATATCCTTAACATTGGCAATGCCTTCCTATAATAACTTTCGCAGTCAAATTGAACTCGTTGGTGAAGGACTGATGCGAGCTGAGGTCGGAAAGCCCGCAGTTTTCCACGTTTTGAACAGCAGTGGAGGCGGCGGATGTCTTTCCTTTTCATTCGACGGTCCTGCGAATGTGGAATACACGAAAACTCGACTCGACGATGGAACCGTTGAAGTTTCGTACATCACCAAAGAGGCTGGTTACTACGAGATTCAAGTTTTCTACGCAAACGTTCACGTTCCTGGCAGTCCAGCGTTCGTGCAGGCAACTGGAGAATTACCGAGAGCCGAAATTCCACCGGAACTCAAGAAAAAGATTGACAAGATTAGACTTTACGGAAGAGGATTGGAATCTGGTAAGCCGTTGGCATTGAATAAAATAGTGATCGACACACACGAAGCTCAAATCGATAAGAAAGAACTGAAAGTGACGATGTCGAGTCCGAGAAGGAGGGCGAGCATCATTAATTTGGACGACAACAAAGATGGTACATACACGCTCACTTACAAACCGACTGATCCTGGCAAATATAAATTGAACGTCGAGGTTCAAGATACTCCGGTTCCTGGAAGCCCGTTCAATATTAATATTCGAGGCGGAAGTATTGCCGAATACTTCTAATGCTCATTAATCTCAAAGCTGCTTAAAGTGACTTTTTCGACGTTAGCTTTTTTGCTCATTCGATTTACAAAATAGTTATACGCGCACAAATCGATATTTGAGCTCAAAATATAATAACTGTTGTAAAAGTGAGACTGTTATCAAAATTCATGTATTTTCAGAAATAAAACTTATTTTAAAGTTTCAAAAACTGTTTGCCGACTTCGTTACAACTTTTAATAAATTTTGCGGTTTTCGTATGCAGAGTTTTTATGTGAATCGGGAAGACATGAAACTGAACACTTGACCTTAACTTTTACTACTCTTTTCATTCGCACTTTTATTACTCCCTTCTATAGAACTGTTCATCTCCAAAATTAACGAAACATTCTCAAAAATCTTCGCACTAAACTTTACCGATTCGCAGTTTAGCGACACCTGTTGAGCAGTGAACTTAACGGAACGAGAATTGAACAATGATCGTCACTCACGCTCAACAATCGAGTCGCGAGTCGAACAGTTGACAAATGTCGACAGAATAACACATCGAACAGCGGACATCAAGCAAAGGATGCCGAACGTTTACGTGAACAAACCGAGAGCGATTATCTTCGATTTCGTTGCCTCGGCATTGAAACTCGGCTTTATAGAAAAGGGACTTTACGCGTACCCCAGGAAGTTTGGAGAAGTGGCGAAACAGTTGTATCAGGACATACATTTATTCAAACGCGTGGTCAGAGTTGCAGAAACTGTTAGTGGGACACACAACACATGGAAATCTGTCACGAATCATTGATGGATACTTCGATACAAGCATCCGGAAGCCAACAGACGTCGAAACTAGAGGTGGGCACGTAGCTACGCGGAGTCGG
>NCKV01000829.1:0-13536 GCA_003675905.2 Leptotrombidium deliense
CATTCACTTTGAACTGTATTAATGAGAAGCGAACAGTATTATATAATAATGTGTTGTAAGCTACTCTCGAAGCGTAAATATGTCTGTTGTGTAATGAATTTAAGCGAAGGCACTGGCAGCTTGCGTCGTGTGTTATTGCAATGTTGCAGTGTTGCAGTTTTGCAGAGTTGCACGACGTGTACAGTGAGCATTGAAAATCTGTGTTTGAGGTGATAATAAAAGCGTGCATCGATTACGTACACTTATATTACGCCATTTTCGCCATCGATAAATTCTTATTATTTATGAGTTGCGCGTTCGCTTCTCGAATGCATTCTTTGTGTGCTTTCATTTTTCGAGCTTATTTACTGTTTTCAATGCTAAAAGTAACGCAGTGAAGAGTAAAGTAAACGCAACGCTACATTTGCATGCAGTGTGTTTACAGTGTTTCTCAGCGATGCAGTCAATGTTAACAACGCGAACTGCGAATGTGAATGAGAATGAGAAGCGTTCGTCGCCATTCGTGAACACAGCTAACTGCTCAAACAATTCTTTCAAGCATTTAATTGAAACGAAACTTAAACTTCATTTTTTGTAATGTAGCGCTGTGCGTGTAAAGAAACTAATTTCCTTTCGCTGCTTTTTAAGTAAATTACTTCTTCTCGCTTTTTACAGACTCAATAAGAATTGCAATGAAATTGACACTTTGCAACATTTTTTAACTTTCATTCATTTCGAAGTGCAATTTTTGCAATAATTTTTTCATATCTAAAAGCGACGAATTTCTAATACCTTTCGCTTGTGAGAAATAAATTGCTGTTCTTTAATAAGCAGTATGCAAATAGAGCGCGATTGTGATGAAACGCAAAGCGAATCGAATCGAATCATTACAAATGTTTGGCTCGAATTTCACTGTTTTGCAGCGCAGTTGCAACATTTTCGAAATCAGAGTATCAACGAAAGAAATGAGCAGTTCTTTAGTTCGTTCGTCACTCTTTTTGTAATTTACAGAAAAGCTTCTTTTTGGTGGTCAAAAAGTGTTCACTCTCGTTTTACTGGCATCCACTGCTAATGTATTGTTTTCTTATTTCTGTGCGCAGCGAAAGTAAATCGCCAAATTTACGAAGCAGTGCGTTTGAAACGTTGACAGTTGATGTAAATTACGATTATTGGCATTGCTTTTGATGTGAACTGTCACTAATTTAGATTTACTTGAATAAGAAAAATGTGAACTATGAATCTCTGTTACTCGAGACCGAAAACTTAGACGACGACTAATTTTCATTGTGAAATTAGTTTTGCAATGAATTATCGAAAGAATCGCGTTTCTGTTTGAAGAGTATTTTCTTGTTATGAACGCAATTCAAACTGCAAATAAAGCGCGAGTCTCACTAAAATTACAGAAATCGAGTGCTTCTTGCTTGAAATAGTAACACAAACTGTTGTATAGAGTTCTCAGTGTTGTTGTACATACTTATTTCAGAAACGTTAGCCTAAAGAAAAATGTAATTTTTGTTTTAACTTAATACAAAATCACGGCTGTTCACTTTCAGTTTTTCACTCAACAAATTCGGTTCGCTTTTAAATTATAAAAAGCACACTTCGAATGCATGTGGATAACGTCACATAGATTTGCTCGCAGTTAATTCTGTTTTCGCAAAAAGAGCTGGACAACATTTGCGGATCACTTTTGCCTTTGAAATGAAAGCAAAACGTTCGAGTGATGTCTGCGCAACGTTGCTTGCTGCAACTGTATATGAAAATTGAAGCAAACATTTGAAACGAGAAAATAAATATAAGAAAAGAAAACGATGCTTATTGAGTGTCACTTGGACTCGACTCAGTTATTGAACATTTGACGAGACGTCGATTTCAGTGCTTCCATTGAGCTGTTCGAGTCGTGTTTCTGCTTTCGCAGTGAGATGAGCACGAATTTTGAATCAAGTGACTGTCGATTGTGCACCGATGTTTGATTAGTTATTGTTTGCCTGGCGAATACAATCACATCCGAAAAACACGTAAAATCTCTTCACTTTCAAGTTATTTTCTTTGAAAAATAAAGAATTGTTTTGCGCGCATCGAATTGCAATGCGTTCACGTTTCACGAATTCGTACGATCTTTGAGACGAAACAATAAGAATAATAGATATGCTTTATTCATCTTCGTCTTGGCATTGCTTTCTGCAGTGTTTCGATAGTAATGCGAAATAAAATAAGTGCCATATATATTGAAATTGCCTGAAAGACAATGAAAAACGAACTGATTGTTCGCGTTAACGTAACCTCGTTGCAGTGTTCGACTCCTGAGAGATTTGCACAGTTGCACTCTTCCACTGTCCTATGTTCACATTTTCGCGAAAACGTTTTTCGTCACTATTTTCGCTCTGAATTCATTGAATCGCAGACATCGCTAAATTTCGAAATTGTGAGCTTTCGTTTATTGTGAATTCAGTGAATCAGACAGAGAAAAGCCGAAAGGGTTCGAGTGCAGTAAATTGCGGATGAAACTAGATTTCGTCTGCAACCCTTGAACGTGCTGCAAAATTGCGAACGACAACTCGAAAACAATTCACGCCTTTCACAAAATGACAAATTTCGTTGAAAAACTCTCATTAACGATATATTCGCAGCGATAGAAGACGGTTTGTTTACTTTTCGTAACTGTTTTCACAAATTTAGCAGATTAATGTGCAGACATTTGCGAGTGCAGCTAATTTGAATACAGTGAACGTATTGTGCACATTCAATGCAACACCATTTCTGCGGAAGTAATTAATTTTCGTGGAAATGTGTGCAATTTTTGCAAAGTGATCAATTTTCGATTTGGAAACAAAATGAAAGCTGTACACAGCGTGTCACAAGCTGAGTAGTAAAATTGCAACGAGTGCCGAGTGCATCGCACGTCGACGCAAATATTCATTAACCTATTATTACGTTGTTTTACACGCCACGCTTTGCATATTAAAAGTGTTGCATTAATGAACAATGCGATGAAAGTGCGACAAACAAACGTCGTTCTCGGTCACTGTTGTTAACCATATTTGAGTAATAATTCGAAAATCAATTCTTTAAAACAAGTTCACATCGAAAGTGTATGCATCACGAATATTGTTTGTTTGCATGTGCAATACATTATAAAACTCTCTTTTTCTTCGTTCACTTTGAAAATATTTCAAAATTTATCTAAAATACAGATGTTCGCATGTATTTTATTCTCCATTTTCACGATTTAATTGTATGCGTTGCGAGATAACAAATGAGTCTGGAATACAGACATCAATTTGGTTGCAATGAAATCGGTCACTGAAAATTTAGGCTAATTTAATGTCGCCAACGAGTTGCAGTCATTAAACTCGTACTTTTAATTTATCATTAAAATGATCGCATAATGTTGCATAACTTGACTCTCGTTTTGCAATCGCATCATTTATATGAATATCAGTGACTTGTAATCTAGTGTTTGCAGTGCGTTGCAGTATTTTGTGTGACAACGAACCAATTCCGCAGAGAGTAGCCGTTACTGATGACCTGTGTTCCGTTTCTGCGTTCGTGTCCACTGTTAGCACACCGACTTCCGAGTTTACTTGTTCGCAGAGTACAGTCGTAGACCAAATAACAATGTTGCCGCTTAGCTGCTCTCGCAATCAATTTGAATAGAGTTTCTATGGGAACGTTGCAACGTTCTTGTGATCGCAAGTATACATTGTGTGTGCGTGTGTGGCACAACGAGAAAATCAGTCACTTTGTTTAATTACCGTTCGTCAGCGGTGCACACATTGACAGACATTTGCGAACAGTAATGAGCAACGAATAATCAATGGTAGACATCATTCATTTCGTGTGAAGTGCAGTTGCAAAAGATGTCATGTTGAAGGAGCGCAAAAAGAATATGTTTTACAGATTCAGTGTTGTTTCCGAAAACGCAAGTAAATGATTCGTATGTTTGGACGGCCATTTTTAAATGGCTTGAATTTGTAAAATACCGAAGGGACTCACGATTGTTGGCAGCTGTTTTTCGAATAGTTTTTAAAGAGTTTATTTGCGCGAATGACTGTCACGAACTGTTTCAATTTTTTCGTGTGTGTCTTCGGTTCTCAACGCGAATCTTCGACGAAACGTAACGTTGGAACTGTGTTCGTTGCTGCGAACGGATCGATTGCAAACTGTTCGTCGCAAAATAGGCAACATTTCGCACACTTTCTTCGCCGATCGTTGCGTGACCAGTGCTCAACATTGAAAAACTGCAGAATTCGAATAATGTGCAAACATTCGTTAAATCCTCTTAAATTAGAAAACAGAATTGAAACACAGTTGCGTGCAGCTTGCAACCGCACTAAATAAACTTGCTACATTTGCAACTCTGCTCTCCACAACTCAACTCCAATATCACTTTTATCGCTTATATCCGCACTTTGTCACATATTTACATCAATTTATCAACGCCTTAATTTTGAAGCCAATTCAACGTGACTTGCAATGTGCACAAAAAGCAACATTCATGATCAAATATTGCGTCCCTATTAATGCTCAATTTCACTGTACATGTTGCTAGTTGCAATGTCATTCATTCTGCAACAAATCTTCACATTCATTACACTCGGTTAAACATCGCCGATTTCATTTCACTCATTAACATCACCGAAAAACATGAACATTGCTTTGCAAATTTTGATTGATTTTGGGAAAGCAAGATATGGCATAAAATTGTGTTGTGCTCAATGAAAACGTGATATGTAATAATTTCGCTGAAAGCTGTGGAAACACGTGTTGAAAGCATACTGCGATATACGAGATATATTTGTAAATTCGATCAACTTGTTTCGTCGTAAATCTCTGCATTTGACAACAGAAAAATGGTTAACTAATTGCGCTGTAATTGCATTATTATTATTAGGTTGTGTTTAATACTCATTCAATGGATCACAAATTTAATTATGAATAATCATAGACGCGTTACGATTGATGTGAACAAACGAAATGGTTGCCATTTTACTTTAATTAGCTTAATAAATGGCGCAATAATGGATTCAACGTTTTTGTGTCTAGAGCTAATCTACGGCGTTCGCAACACTTTATTTATGTCTCGAAATAAACGTGCTAAAAAGACAACAGAAGAGATGATTTATGCTTTTGCTGGTCGCTACCGAAAAATGCGGAGAAAACTTTTTGCATTCACCGTTTTTTGCCTGGTTTTAGATTCGCATAACTTTCGTGTGTAAAATAAAGTTGGCAGCGAGAAACGAATTTCGAAAGGTCGCTTCGCTGCATCGAACTGCGAATCGATTAAAAATAGAAATTTATTTCACGAAAAATTGTTTTTTAACGAAAGCCATTAAGATTCCATAAAACAGTGCACTCCATTGTGATTAACGATTTATTATATATTGAGCATTAAAGCGATTTTCTCGTTTTTACCGCTGTTTATGTGCCTTAAAAAACAGGTGTGCACATAAAGTGAACCAAGTTCCTTGAATCTGTGGTCGTAAGTTACGATTTACTCCTTTGTAATTAACGCCTCCGTTTCCTCACTTTATACGATTTGAATGCAAATAATTTCAGTGACGTACACACCTGATGCAACGACCAATGTTTGCTTCCAAAAATATGCGATTACACAATTAAACTGAGAACAAACAAACGTGTCTGCATTTCCATGTTACTTCGACATTTGAAACACGTCCTTACATTGCAACTATTTGCTTTAAGAATGCATTAACCATTTGTACAAACAAAACATCATTATTGTCAACATTTATATGAGTTGTAAAATACATGATATTCACTGTGGAATAATATTGCTAACGGAACAGCACCATTCAGTTCATACTGCTTTTTTCATTTTCACTTCATATTTATTTTTTCGCCGTTTAAATTTGATTCTTGATTTATGCGAATGTAAACCACGCGAAGTTTGATTATTTAAAGAACATTAAAATTGAAGTGCTTTTTAAAGCGACAGCAATATATTGCGAAACATTAAAAAGAGCGCAACAATTACTTGAGAACAAAGTGAGAAATTATTCAAAGTGTGTCGTTTACTTTCATTTCCTCATTCTTCGCTTTTTTAACTCACAACAAAAATGGCAAATTTCCATACAAATATTATGTGTGAAATTAAATCGCAGCATTTAACCTTTAAATGTAATGTGACCGCAAAACAAAAAACAGAGACCGCAACTCGATTAATTATTTCTTCAAATTTATAGTGACAAAAATAACGAAGCTGTGTAACTAATAACTTTGTTCACAAGTGTTCGAGTGCCAGTGTGCTAACAGTGTATGTGTATTACCAGTGTTTCGCTATATTTAGTAAAAAAAAGCAATCTTTGTTTTCATCATATTTCTCTCTTCTTTCACTGTTCGTTTGCATTAATAACGCGATTGCAGCTAGTTCGAAAGTAAATATTTCCATTTCGTCTTTCATTTGAACTGTGCGCAATTTATTTGTTTTTTCATCTAAAAAGCAATTCATTGAGAATTCGAAAAGAATAGCGAGTGAAATAAGAACTTGAATACGTGTAATATAATATTTGCGATGCGTTACATGTTTCAGTGAACATACAAACGTTTCTAACTTATCGTTCGTTAAAAATCAGTGCTCCGCGAGTTTACTTTCGGTGTGATTAACAATGTTTGTGTACCTGTACGTTTTGTGTGTACTTTCGTTGTTCAGCGAATCGAGAAAACAGTGCGAATTCGTAAATTGTGTGCGGTTGCAGTGAATTCGCGGAATGTGTACACGCCATCCGATCTTTGCTATTGAGCTGTACACGCGACCGAAATGTGCAAACGTTCAAATATTCGACCGAATTTTGCGATTTTGCAAATGTCGCCAACATAAGCACACACACATATATACATGTACACACAAAACATTCAACTTTTTTGTTGCACACAACGAATTCATGAAAACTCATTGAAATACTTTTGTATAGAAAAGTGTTTCTATCACATTATTCGCACTATGTTTGAACATTTGCGACACGTTTATTGAGGAAAGAGAACAAGAATTTTGAAAGAAGAATCGAACTGTGGCATAGATCAGCAGAGAAACAGTCTCTTTTTTGCTCACTAAAATGTGTGAAATGGCTTTCGAATGCAACGCAATGCAACGAAACAAATAGAGTGAAATAAAATCAGTGAATCTCAGTAACAAAGCAGCCGAATAGACAAACAGACAAATGGTTGCGACAAAATGACAACTCCGTCGACAAAAGTTCGCCAAACATGTGTACATTATTTAAAAACTGGACAAATGACAATACACTAGTTACTCCCACAACTGCATTTAAATGTCATGTAATCCACATTTACTGTGCATTTAAATGCTTTTAAATGGACAACAAACGACTGCAATGCGAATATAAATTCACTTTTCATAGAAAAAATGAAGAAAAATTTGTGTAAAAGCAATGCGTTTCAGAGTGACTTGAATAAGAGCCGTTTGCAAATACCAATACTCTTGAATTACTGCAATGTACAGTGGTCATGAAATAAAGCCACACTATTTTATGCTCATTCCATTGCATTCGATAATGGGTAACCATGGAAACATGATCTTTTATTTTGTCAGCTAGTTTACACGTCGTGTTTTGAACATTCGATTAAAAGTACACATTAAAAGTGATGCTCTCATATTTTACTATTTTTCTTTATTTCACTGAGAAACACTGAATTTTTCATGTTTTTCTTGTCTCGATTTCCGAGAACAACAAACATTCATTGCTTTTATACGTTTAAGCTGCGTTCTCGTTTGGAAAGAACAAAATTATTAGTTTGAAAAGTGTATTTTCTGGATTTCACTTCATTACTTTTTCGCTAAAATAAAGGCTAAATGTATTACACGTAATTGCTTTGTCTGTCGGCAGTGTAACCAATACTTTTTATTTTTATCATTTATGAACTGCTCGCAGCAAATTGTTTGAAACGATCGCTTTTTGTTGATTTGAACGCAGCAGCGAATATTAGTCTGTTCAATGCAATGACAATATTCAATAAAAGTCTGATCTCAACGAGTGTCTGTCAACAAAGCGATTGAATTTTCGGCTTTTCTCCCAATTTCAAGCGTTCATTGTTCGGTTCAAATAAGTGACATTTGTTCGATGGCAATTACCTTGAATCCGAATCGTTGTCACTGTGTTCTGAGTTACAAATTGTGTCGAATTGTCAAACTGTTCACCAGAAACATTAGAAGCTAATTACTCTTTGCCGGGTTTCACTCAAACAAATGGCCAACAAAAATGAATATTTTTTAAATCGAGCTTTTATTGCTTTTATCGCTTTCATTTGTCGTAAAGCGAATTAAACACTTCCTTACTTCATTTCACGTTCTTGTACATCGCAACGACACATTTACTTTATTTTCTTTGTTTTTTATCTGCGGACGCACGTCATTTCGCTATTTGCTCATTTCATTTCGTGCTCATTTCCATGTTTAATTCAAATCGAACTGTAATTTGTTGTAATTCCAAAGCAAAAAATTGCTTTTTTCATGGACAAAGTGACGTTGTGATCGAATCAATTGCAGAACGAACAACAGTTTAATTTTTCACAGAGACGTTTTTTTGCTGCTTACGATTTGCATCTCTGGCAGAGTTGTAATTTGTTTGTCGACTTTTGCAAAGAGAATGCGACATTTTCAAACAACGAAAATTATTTTCTCGTTGAGGAATTTAATTAGTTTCGCCATTGCTTACGTTATTTGACAGCGCAGTGCAAACAGTGAACGTTTTCTTTTGTCACAAATTTTTAATAACAAATTTATATATGCATGAAAGCAAGAAAAATGGGTGAAAAGGTATATTGAGTGCGTTAGAATATTCTTCTTCTTACGTCAAACTTGCTTTTAAGGTTTTCATTCATCGATACACATTACAACGGAAGCATATCCGTTCGTCGCTGCAAAATTCGATGTTCGTTCGACTTCACTTTCTCAGTAAATGTATCAAAGTTCGATAAAATCAATGTTTTTAAAGTTTGTGTTTGCAAAAGACGTTTGCGAAAGCAATTCGTGACCAGCTGCGATAGCTTTTCTCATCTTTTGTTAACGAGTTGTAATTACGAGAAAAAATTATTATATATTTATGATTCAATTTCAGTTCACTCACTGTATGAACAATATTAAATAATGCACATCGAAATTTATGCGTGAAATTTTCAATTTGAATTTATATTTGAAAGCTTTCGCATTGGTAAAGAAAGGTGCATTAATAAATGTATAGACGTGAAAATGTTTGTCTCTCTTTTACATTTATATTAATTGCATTTTTAACGCGTTATTTGCATGCATTTCACAAAAATAATGTTCGTTAAAAAGAAAAGATATTCACTCGCAAGCTTCAAGCTTCTTCAATTTCACAGCTATATTTTGTTCGGCGCAAATGTGTGCGAAAAGAAGTCTTAAATTACAGTCTCTCTTGGATGGCGAAAGTTGATCAAAAAGCATAAAAATGCAATCAATGATCGAAGGTTTGTGAAGAAAAAATTGAGCTCAACTCTTTTCATCGCGAAGAAGATGCAGCGCAACGATTGATTCGCAATTCATTTGCAACTCAGCAGTCACCGAAAAGTGTGCAAAAATGAAAGCGATATTTGAAAGACGCACTGAACGAACGATACTCGTTTCGAGTGTAATTTTTAATTCGATTCAAAAAACGAAATACTTCTTCTTCAATCTTTCAAGAGTTTCCATTTTTTGCGAAACTTGAAAAGTTTTTCAAGTATTTTCGGAGCAGTTCATTGAGTGCGCGAAATACACTGCAATTCACTTTCTCAGAATTGAACTCAGCGTTTGTCAATAATACATGTATTAAATGTAAGACGAAAAGTTGTTCTTTTTCTGTTTCGCCGTCCAATTAATCGCGTTCAGCTAGTATCGCAACCGATTCGTTCTGTTGACGCCATTGTGTTGCTTGCGTCAATACGTTCAGTTACTCGCGTGCCACTGGCGCACTGCACTAAAATGCTCTGTTTAACAGACTAATCGCAAAGTCGACCGCTTTTTTAGTCAATTTTGACGCTAAGCCTCGTGAGCACTGTCAATGAACAGTGCTCACTATTTATGCACCAGAGGAAAGCGAAAATAAACACTTGTCTGCAACTGCTTTCAGTCTGAGGCAGTATTGCGATTCAAGAGGTTCTCTGCAACTGCAGTGCTCTTTCGTCGTTTTTAAGGAGAAAACAGAAGTTGCCAAGTGTACAGCGAACTGTATTTGCAAAAAGTTGCTTCTTTGCCTTTTAGAAACGAACAGTTGAGCCTTTGATGAACACTGTTGAATAGAGAACAGTACATTCTGGCCTCTTTAATGAGATTCATCTGCTTTTATGTCCACTGATGCATCCAAGAAAAAGCATTGTGTGTATGCAATTAGTGGCACACAAATGCTTTTATATAACACTGGATTCATGGTAGTGTACTTGTTTCAAGTCTGTCTTTTCTTGTCGTTTTCATACTTAAAACACTCTTTGCTTTTAAATAGAAAATGAAACACACAACACTTTCCGTTGTGACCCAACATGAAACAAATTGCAGTGTGTTTATTGCAGCAAAAAGCAGAACTTTATCTTTGGTCGCTGCAGACTGTGGCACAAAATGAATTACGATTTCTCGTTTGCGAAACTCGACTTCCTTTTTATACTTCAATCGTTGTTTCTCAAAAAGAAACTTTTGCAGCACAAAAAATGAGCGAAAATAAATTTTTACTTAACAAAGAATCTTAACTCACAAAATTACCAGTATCACAAAAGAGCATTCGTTTCATAAAAAAATTCGCATCCAAATATATCCGCAACTTTAATTCTGTGTGATTGTGCAAAGATTTTGCAATCAATTCAGAGAATGATCGCATCTGAATATTTTGTTTTTCAAATACTCCAATTTATCACTGTTTTCAACGAGTCTTTGATCATCGATTCTTTTGTCATGTTTATTTTACAACAACAATAACAGGCGATGTTGTTACACGTGCAATTGTGTGCAATCAATTTTTCACTTGTTTGAATGATAAATATTGTGCAATATTAGATTAAAATTGAAATTTTACGCATATTAACGCAAAATAGATTAATATAGATTAATCTATTCATTCGGTGTCAACATTTCGATGTTGAATATGTCTGAAAAAAAGTAATGCTCTCTGCGTTCATCACTTCTATTTTAAGCTTCACAAAAACAACAAAAGACACACTTTGCATTTTCATGCATTAATTACTGGCTGCATAAATAAAAAGTTTCTACGTTTTAACACTTCACGAAAATTAAAAATCAAAACGCTGTTTGCGCAGTTTTCATAATAATCTGCACATTTGTTTGACCATTCAGCCATTGTTTTCGATGTTCGTTAAACAAACTGTGGTCAGCGTGTATTGAGTAAGATCGTAAAATTTTATTCATTACATGCACGTCGCTACAATCAAGTGTACTGTATAAATCTATGCAATTGAATAATTCAATGACACACATTGGTCATTTATTCTTTATGTATTCTATTATGTAAATTGAGTTGACAATTTTTTGCATTCAAGTAAATCTACTGTTTGTACAATACAAGCAAAAATGCAGTAAAACATGTCAATTAGAGGAACATGTAAATAAAATAGTGAACATGGTCTCCAATGTTTTTCCTCGAAACAAAATTAAGAAAAATCTTCAAATTTAGAACATAAAAATAATCTGTTGTTACTTTTTTAAAAAGTTTATCCCATTTCAAATACTTCCAAAATGTTTGACAGTGTTTAGAATGTGAAGAAAACACAGTTTTTACATTAATTTTCGTAAATCCACAAATGTGAAAACTTCTTCACTTTCAACCAAAATTATAGTTGTGACGTTCTAATTTTACATGTTTTATTTTGCTTTTGTATTTGAAATATAAAAAAACAACATGAGTTGAGTTGAAACAGTTTGAGCAGCTTTCGTTTTATCAAGAATCAGAAGTTTGTTTAAACTTATGTTGTGAAAACTGCAAAAATGAAAGACAAACAACGAGTGGACATGAACTGATAATTTGAAGTGAAAATGTGCTCACGGTTTGTTAAATAATTACACAGCAGAGATTTCTGAAAAACGTAATAAAATGTCTTTGGAATGTGCAACCATAAGCGATTGATTTATTTTTGTAGAAAATGTATGTAAATTAAGGAATAAACGAAATGAGTTAGAATGGAACGCAATTTTTGTTTATTGTCACTTGGTGCTCAATGTTGACATTGGAAGACATACATTTCGTTTTTTGTTGTCTTTCGCAACAACAGTCGCTGTTTACTACTTTCATTGCTTTGCGCTGCGATTTCAAATTATGCGTCAATTGTAACACAATTCAGTGTTATTCACATTTCGCAGCCATTTTATTTTTATACTACAAACTATCTATCGTTACGTACGTTTGCGATGAAATAAGCTGAAATCTCAATGCATTTCGGTGCAATCTTTATCCGCGTTTAAAATATTGAAAGCGTTATTTTCAACACATTTGGGCGAACAGTGAACGAAGAAACGTTTCCGATAAAAAAATGATGTTTACGGTCTCATTGTTATCATTGAAAGTAAAGCAAATAAAAAGTTCGCAAAGTAATAGCATTTGCATACAGGTATTTGCTTCATGTTTTCAACAAAAAATGAATGCAATTGTGATAAGTGTGAGAGATGAATATTACATCACAAATGACATCGAAAAGTGAGTGAAAGTTGCATAACAATACGGTTGACTGCATTTTGATGCAAGACTCTACAAATGGATGCTAAAACTTAGGTTAAATTGCAAAACTGTCTGATTAGCGAATAATATTAACGAATTTGTTTTGCAAATCAATGAAAAAGCAAATAAAATGTGCAGGAACATGTTTAGAGCATGCAGAACATGAATGCATTATGTTAACTGTGTCCGTTGAAACATGCTTTGAATATATTTTGGATTCTTCACGTTTTGCAACTGTTTTTGACATAAAAATTGTAAAACGACTGTTTTCATTGAGAAGTACGACGCAAATAAAGTAGGAACACAAATCTTGAGAACAAATATCTTGAACTCAAAGAACACTGACTGTGATTTCGGAATTCATGTGAAGAATTGTAAAGAGCGGCGAAAGCAGAGATTTTACTGCAAATTTATTAGACAACAGAGAATATTGTACTGTCATTAAGAATCATTACTGTTTTTGTGTTCATTTATTCTGGTGATTTAAAACGAAAAGATGCAATTTCAACGAACTTAATAGAAATTCATTTATTTGTCTGCGAGGCACATTCGCATTGAATTGCAGTTGCAGAATGCTTCTTGTTTGCGGTCTCAGCCGGAGCACTGCAAACGAATTCTTTTGATTAACGGTCGATACGTGTCTATTTGAATACAAATTAGCTTTGCTTTTGTTTTTCTTCAAAATGAGATGGACTGTGAAACGCGTGTCGCACTCATTGAAATGAAAAGAATGAATGTTCGATAATCACAAGAAAGCTTGTTTTGTTTGTTTGTTTGTTGTTGCGACGCGTCGGCAGCTGAACAATACTTTTCAAGTGAATCTTCAAATGTCGGAAGGACACGAAGAGAGAATAAAAGACAG
>NCKV01000830.1:0-13534 GCA_003675905.2 Leptotrombidium deliense
TCTTCACCCTCGTTACTGTCTGGACTTCAAAGTTCTTCGCAGTCTAACAATATACAGTTGCGACAACAGCAAATTATGCAACAGCAGCAAATGAGACAAATGTATTTAAATCAACAGCTTCAAATGCAAACACAGTTGAGACAATTACTTGCGCAATTGAAACAAAGAGAAGGTTTCTCAGATCTGACGCCGCAAGAACAACAGGAAGTGTTGGTGCAGCATTATATATCGAGCCAACAAATGCAGCGACAACTCCATCCTAACATTCCCCAAGAACAACCAGCTGCGGCGAATCATATGGTGCAATTTGTGCCATTAGTTGCTGCAAATTCAACTCCGCTGATTGCTCAAACTGTCTCAAGCATTTGGGATTTAAATGGTGGTGTGATGACTGCTTCCACTTTAGAAGAAATACAACGTCAAGAACAGGAAAGGAGAGAAGCTGATGAAAAGCAACGAAAACTGATTGATGAACAACGGAGAAGGAACGAAGAAGAAGAGCACAGAAGGCGACTTGAAGAATTGCAACGTAAGTTAGAAGAGGAGAGAAAAAGGAAAGAAGAAATACTTCGCAAACAAGATGAAGAACGACGTATGAAGGAAGAAGAAGAAAGAGTGAGAATCGAAGAGGAGAGGAGGAAAAGGGACGATGAAAAGAGGAGATTGGAAGAACAACAGCGCAGACAAGAAGAGATTAAGCGCCTAGAAGAGTTGTCTAGAAAACAAAGAGAAGAAGAAATTGAAAAGCGTCGACGTGAAGCAGAGGAAGCTGAACGAGTTAAACAGTTGCAAGAAATTGAACGACAGCGAAAGTTGGAAGCTGATGCGATAAGACAAGAACAAGAAGAAGTGTACAAACGATTACAAGAACAGAAGAAAGCGTGGGGAACTCAATCCCATTCTCAAATGAGCGCAGTCCAAAGTACCGTTTCACTTGTTGAAATTCAACGTTTGCAAGAACAAAAAGAACGAGAAGAACGATTAAAACAGGCTCAGCTGCAACAAAATATGCAGGCTTTGTTTCAAGTTCAACAAGCGCAACAAAAACAATCTGTAACAAAGCAGCAATTGACTTGGGCAAATACAAATTGTCAAAATGTTCCTGTTAAAACTTTGGCTGAAATTCAAAAAGAAGAAGCTGAAAGAGCCGCAAAGCAAAAGCAGTTGGATGATCAGAAAAATTTACAACAAGGAACCGTAACGAACGCTGGTATTTGGAGCAATGCTGCTAGTCAATTATCGTGGAAAAATAGCACAGCATGGGACAATGTTTCATCGACGAGTAAAAGTAGTGCTGGATTTTGGGAAAGTGAAACCCCTTTCGTCGCGATTAGAAAATCGTCGAATAAATCTAATGAAAGTGCCTTTCAACCGAGCAATAAAGGCAGTTGTAACCATTCGAATACAAAATCAAATTCTAGTTCACGCTCCAGGAAAGATGAGGTATTCTGTTTGATAAAATGTTTGATAAAATTCTTACGACTACGACTTGCATCGCAGGAAGTTGTTATGAAACTATTTGAAAACCAGAGGCGCCAACAAAATGATGAATTTACTCAATGGTGTATAGATTCTTTGGAAAAGTTTCAATCCTTCATTGACAGTATGTTAATTCTGAACCAAAATGTTCTATGTACATTTTCATTCATTATAACAGTCCCAACTTTCGTCGCTTTCCTTAAGGACGTGGAACCTGCTTATGAAGTTACCGATTATATAAAGTCCTACTTGGGTGAAAGTAAAGAAACGCGAGAATTTGCAAAAAATTTCGTGGAAAAACGTTCATTTTATAGGAATCAGGCGAAAAAGGAAGCATCTGAGGTTTGTAGCTCTCTTACTCTTGTGTATAACGTACGTATTATGTAGGAATTAATGTGGGGTCCTGCACCAGCCATCACTCCGTCCGTCAACAAGTCGGCGAGTGTTTCTTCAGGTGCCAATGTGGCTACTGGAGATACAGAAGCCACAATTTTCACGAAAAGTGGAAAGAAAAAGAAAAAAGGCAAGAAAGTGGACAATTCTATTCTGGGCTTCACTGTACAAGCTGATCCTGACAGGGTCAATGTCGGTGAAATTGAGCAAATCAATGACTGAGACGCATTTTATTAAAACGTTAATTATGTGTTAACTATTTATGCATCGATGAAGCACTCATCTCTTCTTTTAACAGCAAATGTTGTAACACTGTAAATAAACGCTTTTCATTTACGTCATTTCTTTTTCTTGTTTTTTGATGAGTTGGCCGTTTCTTCGGCTGGTTTTTGCCAATTCAGTGGTTTTCGACGATACATCGGCCACGGAGGCAAAGTCAGAAGTGACGCCAATGTGAATCCTGCTGCAAGTGTATACACCGTCACGGAGAACATTTCCACCGCGTAACCACTTATTAATCCAATTGCTGCAAACACAGCAATTATAATTTGAAAAACTTTTTCCGCCTTGCGTTGCCCATCGAAGTCCTATACGAAACAATATTATAAATTTGGACTAAAAACAATTAAATCAAACCAAATGAGTTTCAATTTTGTTCCAGAACTGCATCTCGACGTGTCAGGAATCCTCAGGGTCCGTCTCTCAATATCAACGCCGAAAAATGTCGGTAAACGTAAACAGTGTCTTCTTCTCCACAATTGTGCGTTATCAATGTTCGTGTGGTCAATTTCAGCCTTTTTCTTCAATTTACTTTTGTCGACATTGCGTTAAACTGCGCTGTAAACTATGTGTTTCTCATGAGGTAAGATCAGTTAACATAGTTTCGTCACAGTGTTGAAATGCATTCCATTTTTAACTTAATTTTTAAACGTTTTAATCCAGTAAATGTTTAAACGTTAATCTCGTTTTATTGCTGTTTTAACGCTCACGTTTTAAATTTATCGTTTCAAAGCCATTTTAAATAATATTCTTTATGCTAATTGAAATACATCGATCTTGAAAAGTAATGCGAACCTAGTTTTCAACCTATTTCATTATTTACTGATGAGTAGAGTTTGTTTTTTCTAAACGTTAAATTAATATTTATGTGATTTCAGGTTGACTCTCAATACTGTCAGCACTGTTTGGAGTATATCCCGACAATTGATGCTAAACTGAAAAAGAATAAGTGAGTGACGGATTAAGCAGTTTGTTTTATTCTGTTTTTTTTTGTAGGTGTGCTTCGTGCTATTCATGTCCATCATGTACTCATACTTTATCAACAAAAGTCTCTCTAGTTCCCGTGAAAAATGAAGCAAATCAGTTTACTTCGAAGAAGTCATACGTTTTGATTTGTAGTTATTGTAAATGGACATCGAAGGATGTCGGAATTGCTGATCAGTTTGCAGGTATTAATGTATTTAATTTCAATCACATAATTTGTTTCTTAAAGCCACTGGAGGTTGGCCTGAAACCGAAGTTGCAGATACCAAGAGAATTGATGCTCTTTTTGAATATTATAAATTGGTTGCTCAGAAAGAAAAGTTAGAAAAAGAAAAGAAGCGAATGGTCCACGGCCAGAGACCTGGGCATGCAATTCATTTGTTGGACAAATATGGAATTTCTGCTTCTTTGTCTCCAAAAGTAACGGAAACTTTGAGAGCCAAGCTATATTCAGGCAAATTAATGGCGAATAATTACAGTAGTGATAAATCAGTCAATGAATTGAAAGCAGAGTCAGCGAAAGCAACTGATGTCTGTGTACCTTTAGACGTTGATTTATATTACAAGAAAAGAATAGAGATTATGTCTGAAAGTTCAATCGAACAGAGAATCACGCAAATTGAATTACAGCCCTGCAATGTTGCTTCTTTTTATCCAATAAGCAAGATGCTTTCCGTAAAAAGATCTCTGAGATGTAAGCAATGCGACCATAATTTAAGTAAGCCAGAGTATAACCCATCGTCTATTAAATTCAAAATTAGACTTTCCGCATTGTAAGTACTAGATTTATATATCGAACACGTTTTAATCAAATTTTCACAGTTATGATATTCCTGAATTGCAAGTGAGCAAAGTGCCCCAACTAATTGCTCACAAACCATGTTTAATGGAATTGACAATTAAAAATCCAACACAATATTTGACACACATAAGTTTTTTGAACGACGCTCAGTATGGAAGCAGCATTGGTCAGGTGCATTTGCCACAACAGCAATTGCTCCTTCCTCCAAATGATGACACTCTAGAATTGGATACAGAACATTCAGACAATAATAAATACAATGACGACCCAAAGTAAGAATTCGATGGTAATTTTCATCTATTTTTATTATCTCAAATATTGTAGAGTCGTAAGTTTTCGAAGAGGCAATAAACTTGGTATCTTTGTGACAGTAGTCCCAAATCATGAAAAAGAATGCAAACTTGTTTTTTGTATGAAACATGACTTCGTTCATAATTCAATGCAAGTAAATGGAGACAAAGGCACACAACGGTCGTGGGTTATTCACAATGTTATGCTCGATTTGACTTCTTTTATGTACTGTTCATAATTTTCTTTACTGAATAAAGTTACAGAAAATTATGGTGCTTTTGAAAAGTTTACTGCCATTCTACGATTGCGTTTTCCATTTCGGGTTGAAGATTGAAAATTTGGATTCTTCGCACTCGACGCAATATTCTTGGTTGAATCTTTTGACGTGATTTTGTTTGACACATCCACTTCACTGACAACCGATGTTTGTGTCTTGTGTGATTGATTCATGCGAGTAACTTGCAAAGGAACAAATGGGTTTGCAGTAAGACTCAATTTACTCTGAGATACTTTAGCATCAATTTCTTGTCTACCTCGCTTTTCTTCTTGTCGTCTTTGGATTTCCGTCGAGACTCCACTGCTGCAAGCATGTGTTTCACTACCACTTTTTGATTTTGAACTAGTTAATTGCCCTTTTCGATCTTTCTGCTGTCTTTGATAGTTTTCCAAAGTTTTCTTGTTTTCTACAACAAAGGATTCCGGGATGCGTCTATTGGCATGACCATCATAAACTGCTTCAGCGCGATTTAAATCAGCTCGAGAAGCAATCCAATCCGCAGGAGGTAACGGCAAAGTGTACATAGGATTTTCACTTTCAGCCTGATTGTTCAGAAACGTTGGAAGTAATAGCACCCGATAGTTGTTATCGACATTACGCATAGCTCGAGCAGCGACCATCTCATACGCATCTACTTCAGGAACTGAATGACCAACGTTCAGAACAATTAACTCTGCTCCAGGAGGTCTCACACAAGCATATCGATGCCCCATTGGTCCCATATATTCGATTGAAAATTCTGGTGCTTTTCCGCAAGTTTGCAGGTAATAATTTATCAATGCCTTCTTCGCTGAGGATGCTTTCGCAGGAGGGCGTCGTTGCACGCTAACAGGTCGAAACACATCTTCACTATATGAATGAGGAAATTTCCTAAAGTTTGTTAATTGAGAAGATTGTGTTTTTTGCTTTGATGAATCACTTTCAACTTGCATTCGCTGTAACTCTGACCACAAAGCAGGATAACGGTTGTTGTTTCCATTATCTTTTCTAGGAACAATCGATTCAAACGGAGAGTTTTGTGAATGATTTAACTTCTGAGTCTGGCGTACATAAGATCCAGTTTCAACAAATGAATTACTACCACCGTGAGCTGCATATTTGTTTGCTTGTGCTTTTGAGCAGCTAATTATCTGTCGCCTGTCCTCATACATTTCTCTCGATTCCTTTCTGGAAGAATTTTGCAAACTGCACAGCAAACGCTGGCTAATTCCTGAATTCTTTTTACTTCCGTATGAGATGTTTATAAGGGAAGCAGCAGGCAGCTTGTATCCTTTTCCTGGAGAGCAACACAAAGGCATATCGCTGGGTAATTCCTCATCGAACACAATGTCGTATACTGCATTGTCGTTCCGTAATTCGTCACGATTTATCCCTATAATTACACCTTTAGTTCCCAAAGGCACTGATATTCCTTCGCGAACATTAACAACTCTATCAAACAGTCTATATTTCGTATTTGGATCGGGAAGAGTAGCCATGGAACGCCGCAGTGGCCTGAATAAATAACAAGGCTTATACCAATACTCAACGGGAATCAACTCTTCTGAAAAAACCTATAAAGTAAGAGAAGTCAAAACTCGTCTTCAGTTAAAATTTGATATACCTTCTGCGTATTAACAACATCTTCAATTGCTTTGACAACGCATTCATCCAAAGCTTCGGCATAAATTTTACGCCTTGGAGCATTATGTGAAGGCAACGTTTTTAACCATGTGATTAATTCATCCAATTTCTCTTCTCTGCAAATGAGACACAATTTACAATAACATTTAAAATAAATTAAATTAAATATACTCACGCGTTATCGAAAGGGAATAAATCAGCTAAATCAAATACATCATTGTCGACAGTTCTCTCCAAGTTGTCAAATATATACGGAAATTTATGCACGTAGTCTTCAAGCATCACTTTGACCTTTCTTGAAAAAAACCACTGTTCATCTCTTTTTCTCGAAAATCCAGGAACTTCTAAAGCTTTTGTGTTGAACTTCAAATTTAATCCAACATTATCTTTGTAACTTTTCTTTTCACGACGTACGAATACTGTTCCCATTATACGGGAAACAAGACGACTACTTAAATTTACTTTTTGTGCCAAGGAAAAATTTGTAAAGTATTCGGATTCCAATAATTCACCTTGTCTTTCGATTACTTCATTTAAGTCTGGTTCAAGTGTACGGTTAACTTGAACTTTAACTTTTCCTGTCTTTTGGTCAATTGCTAAAACTTGAGCCATTTCTCCATAATAAGGTGGACATAAAACGAAACATTTCTGTCCGACAGGGAATAAATCACTCACTGATTGAAATTCTTCAGAAAACAAATCATAAATGTTCAAGTCGTTAACTACAGTTTGGATTGGGCAAACCATTTCAATATTAGACCATTGCTTATTTGCCACTAATTTGCCATCAGCATTTGAGTCGTACTTATAACCAGCAAAAGGTTGTACAAAAAGTAATATTTTTGTTTCACCAATTACAATTCCCTTTCTTTCTTTATAAATAGCAGCAGCAGAATTTTCTTTGTTGACACACTCTATTTTCTCTTTGTCAGTCAGAGTGATTTTTTCACTTTCACCGTTTTTGTTAATTGTGTACATCAATGACTTATCAGTAACTTTAAATACTTTAGCTTCGAATAAATGTGGCCAATTGACAAGAACTGTTTTTCCCAAGTAATCTCGAACGACAGAGTCTAACTCATAAGTATTGGGCGTAATTGTTAACATCATATTTAGATTTTGAGACGGCATTTCAAAAACACGAACTCTTTCTTTCTTCAACGAATGAGTGAACTTCAGATGTTTTAGGCTCGGAAATCCAGGAAAGTACACATCGCTTGCTTCGTTAAACACACGTCTGATCATCGACTTTGGAACCCAAAATTCATTGTAAGGAATTTCTTCACATTTCGCGTGATTGTTTACAATATCGGGAAATGATTTCACCAGTGACGATGGATATGTGCCGAGACAAATTTCAGAGTATGTGAACAACGAATGTGGACCATGTTTGTTCCTCATTTTTTCTTCTTGTGAAAGCTCACTGTAACACGATCTCGCAGCACTAATTAATTTTGATTCATCAATAAAAGGAATCAAGACCACTGATTCCCAGCTATTTTTCTTTTCATTCTGATCAGTCTCAAAATCTTCTGGATAATAATCGATGAGAGGTGAGCATTTTTCAGTAACCAATTTTTGATAAGCTTTAGGTAAAAAGGATTTACTTGCCGACGGTAACACTGCCAATAGCTGTTCGTAAGGTTTGAATGGTTCTCCGAGTTCAAAATTCAAGTCAACGTCGCTAAAATCTTTAATGTCAGATATGTATGGTGCATAATGATGAGGATAAAACCATGACCATGACACACAACCATTGTAGTAATAATGAAGATTCCATTGAATAGCTCTTATATAACAATATGCTTGTTCCTTCAGAACTGATTCGTCGCATTGATTATACAATAGTTTGCTTTCGTAATAATCTTTCTTGTGAACTCGAAATTCTTCTTCCAGCATATCATTCTCATCGACATCCGAACCATCGCAACTGCTGTTATCAACAGCTTGACAGTCATCGTCTGACGAATTACTATCGAGATTAATATTTTCAGGTCCGCTGGTACCAGTAATGTCAATATCATCGTCAAAATATGTGGCTAGACGTTTTGGTGGTTTCTTTAACTTTCGACCAAGTTTTCCTTCGAAGTATTTTAAATCTGCGAGGTTCTCAGAGAAAGTTTCTTTGTCAAGCTGTGCTAGCTCATCAAGAAACTTTTGAAATCGACCCAATTGTAGAAAACCATTTTCGTTCAGATAACCATCCAACTGTGGTAACACTTTCATATAAATTCCATACAGTGTGGACAGAGAATTGTTGCCTATGTGAAAATGAGGAATGTTTGGTATGAAGTCATTTCCAACAAGAAATCCCATTAGAACCCAATCATCAATAATATTCTCAATATTATAGTGAAATGGAAGCGTAGACTTCAATGGTGAAAATTCCAAATCAAGATAATCCCGTAACAAAGACAAATGCAATAAATGAAAAGTTATAGTTTCCGGGTTTATATTTCGTGATGCTTTCTTGTCGTTTGACCTGATAAATTTTACTTCTTCTCGAAGCAACGAAAAATAACGTTCGTGAGAACACATTCCAAGTTTGATGAGATCTGCATCAAGTCCATACAAGCAATGACGTGTATAAGGATTGTAGTCTGGTAGTGACTTCTGGTAACGAATAAAGTCCATTATTTTATGTTCGCCTTCTCCCGGTGTTTCATGACCTGACAAGTATATTTTTGGCTCTCGCCAAGTTGCGTCGGTTGATATTTTCATTGTAACAAAATATTTGAGTTGTTCGTGTAACTTAAACATGAAATCGGTTCCTGGTGTGATACAGTTAGAATCAAAACGAGCCTCGGTTGGCAATGTTTCTCCTCGTCTCTTAGCTTCAATTTCTTTCATTTCTGCCTCTTTCGCAGACCTGAAACGCCGCGCTCTCTGCTGATTCATTTTAGCTCTAGGAGCAACCCCATCCACAGCCATGAAAAATACTTTGCGAGGCTTAATAATACGAAACAGAAACTCGATATAACGAAATATATTTCGAAATATATCCTCTTCCGAAATGCGAAAGTGCACATCATTATCGTTTGGATGGGAACAGTTGTGAATAATACCATTCATATCCAAGTATAAATTATCGAACTCCGGAACCTACTCGTTCAACGCTCTAATTAATAAAGTTCTAGACAAATATATTACCTGTGATTCGCGTACGATTTCGCTCAAACAGGGGTACCTCTCACTCATCCATCGGTAAAAGCGCGGAATTCCCATTTTGAGATCAGTGTTTGTAAATAATCACGCAATAAACTTCACTCCAATCTGCAAAATTTGTTGAGATGTTGGGGACCGTTGTTTGTGTGCAATATGCTCTGCGCCCAATGATCAGTGGGATTGCAGCATGCATTTTTTGCAAATTGAAAATTGAAGAAAGAAGCATGCATTTTTTATTTGGTAAACTGAGTGGTAGTGCACTCAGCAATGGTAGGAAACGTTTCGTAAATCGCTTGGGATTGAACTGCCTCCCTTCTTCAGTGAACACAGTAAAGCTGAAATTTTTGTCGCAGGAACACAGTAAAAATTGAGCACAATGAGAATTATGGGTTTTGAACAGCTTAGTCCTCAAGAAGCACTCAGTACACACAAAATTTTTATTAGCAAATTCGAATCAAAAACAGTCAAGTATTGCTTTGTTTTGCAGAAACAGAAAACAGTCTAATTTCATTGGCTGCAATGTACTGTACTGCCAAGAATTCTCCGATAAGGCTATCGTCCGTCTGCAAACTAGAGAACTTGCAAACTGTTTCCAAATTAACCCTAAATCAGGTTTGGATAAGTGACTGGGTAACATACTCAAACCTAAACCAAATCCGTACGGGTTGAATTTAAATTATTTTTCACTTTCATCGGGTCACGTCGGGTCGACCTCCGCAAATTTATACAGCTTAAGCTCTTTATAAAAGGTATCTTGCTGTGTAAATGGCAAGTCAGTATTCGCACACTTTATCAAATGTCGACAATTGACATTATACCAGTGGTTCGTGAAATTCAGAACTAACCGAGACTGATCCAGTTTGATTCAAGTTTTTAACAAATCCGGTTCAGGTTTTACAGTAAGTTCAGGACTTTACACGCAGCAACTGACTGTGTCCCATCCGCCGAAGGCTACACACATACAGGGTCCGATCAACGGTTGTAGGATCGTCGACCGGCACAGTAACTGGCGGGAGGATACTGTGGCGATGAGAGTAAGCGGCCGACAGTAGTTTAGTGGTCAGAGCACTCGTCCGGTCAACAAGGGGTCGCAGGTTCGGTTCCTGCCTGTCGCCGTCGCTTTTAATCTCATCGCGCAAAAATTTCATTGATTCTGTCCGATGAACAATGAGCACAAAAACCACTTTGATTGCTAACACCTCTAAATTAGGACTACGACCTCTGGTCTTTGGACGAAGTTTCTATATTAGAAACTATAGCAAATTGTTCCAAATGTATTACTCATTTTAAAAGGAATGTATTACTCATTTGTTTCATCAAAGGAATCTCCTATAATTTAAATTTTTTAAAAATTCGTTTACATTAACTAGCATAGGAGTCCTGTTTTTGAAAATTTCTTTTTACCTTTTTAATCCTGTGGTAAAACTATTACATAAATTAATCATTTTGATTATGCAGCTAGTTCCATATATTATTGAGCTTCACTTCTGTACAAGTTTTATACTTGTCTGATTATTACAGACCATTTTAGGCCACTTTTATCGCGCACCATTTTGAATGCAATGCACTTTAGACTCTATGAAAGTAGACTTTAGGTGATTAAGTTTGACATATGAATAGGATATATTATTACAGTGCAAGACAAGAACTATTTCTCTTCAAAAGTTTTCTTAATTTACAGGTTTTACTGCAGTCATAGTTTGACCTGCAGATTATTGCAAACATTGTTACAAAAAAAACCGTTGTAATTTGTATGCCGTACTGCCTTGAATTGTACGACATGTCGTTATAAATAACTTTTTTTTAAAATTTAAAATAAGACAAAAATGTTAATACCGCATTGATTTACATCAATGTACAATTTTTGAATAACGTTTCGTTTTATTGTAATAAAGGTTTTCATAGGTTTTCTTTACTCGATTAATAACATCTTTTGTCGTTATGTTTCGAGTCATAACGACATGACAATTCAAGGTAGTACGGTGTGTAATTTTATTAGTTTACGTATTTTACATTCACAACCGTGTATACCGTAGTGCGTCGCATTATACGACAAAAAGTTACAAACCGAAACAGACCTAGTGTCGTTATGATTCCAGTTATAACGACATATTGTTAGCCTACCTCGAAGTTGTTTTTGAAAAACAGGTATGTTTCGATTTTAACGACTTGTCATATAATGTGACGCACTACGGTACTTCAAATTTTAGCTAAAATTTAGTTCCTTGATACTAGGAATATGATCGAATATGAGCAATTGTATTCGTGTGTATCAGAAACAGTACGTTAGGACATTGAAATACCTTTGTTAGATTTTCCCAACGACATATCGTTGTTTGCGAAATTGCGAAAACTCTTACGTAGTCTACTAAAGTGTCTGTTTTACGTATTCAGCAGTATACACATTCTTGTCGTGGTTTATTGATCGATTTTGCTTTTATTACGCGAATAGACAAGAATTATAAGTTAAGTACCAAATAAAAAATAAATTTGCATCGCAATTCTTGGAGCACTTTGATACTTGAGATAATTTTATCTTTACATATAAAACGTTTACTGTTTCACATTTAGTAATTAAAATAGATTTAGGATCAATGTTGATATTATGATACTTTTTTCCTGCGGCTTCATTAACTACAAAGCATTGACGTTAATTTTTTTGTTCAGTAATAAAACGAAAACTGTGTAAACTACTGATTTTTAGACGAATTGCGGTGCTTTGCGAAAATGAAAATGCAAATGAAGCTTTTTTTAAAGAAGTACTTGAAGATAAAGTGACGGTTCAGACTTCGACATCAATTGTCTTGAATTATTATTATCTTTTCCGCATTACTTGACATATTAAAGGCGAATACTGTACAATATGATGATGTTAACAAAATTCACGAAGTAAATGGTGAATGGGTGCAACATATTTAATGATCACGTGATTGTCAATAAACGTTGATTTGTACATACTAGTAATGAATGAACTTTTCTCTGGAGTTGTTTCGTTTCCGAGTCCGAGAAGTATAAAAATGACTAGATTACTTCCTCTAAATAAATATAACGTTCATTTGGAGCTCAAACAAGTGAGTCGTAGTGAGTATTTAACAAAGCGGCGATATTGAGAAACTTGTTACGCGATGACACTATTGCGTTCAATCACTGGAGCTGCAGATTGATGCCTGTGAACAAGAACCAGTGTTTTCTTTGTACGAACACTTTACTGCACACAAATATAAACTGTCGCAGTCACTGCCATTGCGTCCTTTTGCTGCTGCCTCGAAACTCGCATTGTCGTCAGCACCAATTTTAGATATTTCCTTGCAATTAGTGACAATATTCGCCAATTTCACTGCTTCTTCGGTTTGGCCACATTCGTTTACTGCTCTGTAATTCGCTTTACAGTGAAAATACCTTAGATTATAAAATTTGAAGTGAATTAATGGTTGTCGAAGACATTCACTTACGGCTCACAATTTGGACAGTTGATCTTGCTCATTTTTTTATATTCTTTCAGCATTCGTGGAGCTACACAACGAACCACACGATCCTCAAACGAGAAGTTTGCCCTTCGGAAACAAAAGACAGATTTCCACCATTCTTCTCTAGGTTTTCCGGTTTTCATGGTTCCATTGTTTGATTCGGTCGGATATGAAACGACGTATGAAGCAGAATGCAGCACTAATTTGATGGTGATCACCGCAAGAACGGTGTTCTGCAGTAAATGTGTCAAATTCATTAGTGTAGCAATACACAACCACCACTTGTGCCACTTTCCAAAGCAGTGATTAAAGAAATTTTGCTGCCGACAGAATTAATGTCATCGATTATTTATCTTAGTTTGCCTCTAATCTTAACTAAGACTGAGACTAAAGTTTCAAAGCTCAGCATCTTTGCTTTTCTTCGCAGATAGTTTTGATAAATTTGTCGACCAATAACACCGATTTCAATCCACTTATCACCAGACTTAGTTCTAGCAATTCGTTTCGGTTCATTGTTTACTCCTAATTTTAATGTCCAATGAAAGCGGTGTAACATAAATCATCCACATAATAACACACATCTAACGTTTATTCATTTGCATAACTTGCAAGTGCAACTTTATATGTAAATAAAGTGCTTACTTGCTTGGCAAACCATACTTTTTGTCATTCATTTTTTACGTCAGTCTGTTGTATTTACCGGGGTATCACGATACTTGGTCGAATTCGATATGGTGGGCAAATAGGGTAGTAAATTCTTCAATTATCTATAAG
>NCKV01000831.1:0-13534 GCA_003675905.2 Leptotrombidium deliense
CAGTGATCACTGGTTTGCTGTGCTTACATTTGCTTTCTGTTGAAACAATAATGAATGCATTGGTTATGCACTGAAATGCACACAATTTTTAATATTACGAATGTCGAGTGTGAGTGAGTGTTGGGAAGCTTATTTTAAATATTGATTTTTATCAGTACGAATGTGTGTTCTTTCGTTCTTAAACATATTTTGTCGTGAGAAGCGACGACGTGGAAAACCGGTGCTGTTTCGCAAACGCATCCTATTCTCATCTCAATGAAACGAGTGTTCAGCTCAACATTTCCATCATTTTTACGCACAACAAGAGTGAGCTTCGAAATTGGAGCTGGAATTAGAACTTATCATCGTTATTATGATTATTCACAGAGAAAATGTTCTTCTCTCCTTTCACACCTTCTTCACTTCGATTGCATTGCAAACCTTTGCTGGAAACCGTAAACGCATTTAGGATGTGTTTCATTTATCTGCGTCACTGTAATTTTTATGTTCACATGGATTTATAAAGAATGTGTGTGTATTTGTGTATTCGCGTGTTTTTTATTATTGAAAATGTAAACTGGTTAATGTTGCAGGTGAACGCAGAAAACGCATAAATTTCATGCAAAATCATTGTTACGAATGATGTGGGCTTAACCCTTTCAGTGATTTGACGATTCATCAATTTTTTGTGAACAATCATTCGATTCACAAGGTTAGCGATTAAATTATGGACTTCGTTTCATTAATCGACTGAAATGCAAATAATTGACATTGAAATGCAATTTTTGATGTTCGATTGGCTTTTAATTTGTTTAAATAAATATGCAAATCAAAACGATGAAATGGAATGATTTTTTTAAAAATTGATTTCTCTTTAATAAGCATAACAGTGTTGCTTTCATGTTTGCCAATCGAATTCAAGTTTCAGCATTCGATTCATATTTTATTTAAACATGAACACAATTTTCTTATTTATTCACTTCAGTTAACTTTCAACACACAATTTTTTACGTAATTTTAATGATACTTGGAATTAGGAAAATTTCTTTAATATAAATATGAAAAAAGGAAATAAATTTGTGTCTTTCCAACTTCGAAGCCCTTCAAACTCATCATTAAACTTATAAATATTCACGAATATTTTAACTTACTTTCATTTATCACAAAGTTTTCATTTTACAGCTTTTGAAATGAAAATTTTTAAAAAATTATAAAAATCCGTCAAAAAGGTAAGTTGTGTGAAATTAAGAGTTGAACACTAAAATTTTGACAATGAATGAAAATTGTATAATAAAACACAACTTTACGCTCGCAATTAACTAATTATAAACAAATGTGCAGATTGTTTGTGTTTGTGTTGTGCTTTTTTGTTGTTGCTGCTGCTTTACTTCCTCATTCATTGTGTCAAAAATGAAAACACACAAACAAACAAGAAACGTTGACTGTTGGCTGTAAAATGCGAAATGTTGCAATTAAAATGAAAATCGCATTTTGCATTTCGCATTTCGCGAAACGATTTCACTTTTCAATTCTTCAAGCAATTTAGATATGAATATAAAAAGTGAAAATTATGAAACTAGTATACTGTGACGCTAAACTATGTAAGTATAACTATTCGCAATCGTGACTTTGCAATCTCATCAACATTAACAACATCACAAGTGAACAACACAATGCAATTGCTCAATGAATTTCAAATTCAAACAATTTCTCGAAATTTAAATTCAAATTCAGCACAATTAGTGTCTCGCAAAAAGTTCTCATTCATTTATTTTTAACAAACATTTAACTATCTAAAGAAGCAGAGAAACAAACAAAATGTATGTGTGTGCATTTCACTTCACTAAAAATAGTTGCAGCATGTTAACTCAATGAAAATTTTTTTAATTATATTTCGCTTAATTGAAATGAAAGCGGAATTTAATTGCAAATAATTGATTTTTTAACTCTGAGAAATGTTACGAATGCGAAAGCAAGCGAATTTAATTAATAATTAATAATTTTACTACAAAGGGTTGTAAAATGTAAATGATGATCAAAAGTAACCGTTTCGCTATTATTCTCGTTGTTTGTGTGTGAATTAGATTCGGGTTAATTGGCGAGTCCAGTGTTCTCGCAATTCGCCTGAAGCCGTTTTAATTATCAATGAATGAATGAATGAAAATGAAGCAATTTGAATACAGCGATTGTTGTGTAGCTGTTCATTTTAAAATACTTGGCGACAAAACCTCCAAATAAGAGTTTACAGTTAATTAATGCAACTCGATTTAAATTAAACGCAAATTGTGTTAACAATTTAAAAATTAGCTCAATTTGCGTATTTTAACCTCACAATTGTTGAGTACACATTTTGAGTTTCTGCCAGTGCAGCAATCACTTCGCCAAATGACAACTTTGTAATTGATCGTTATTAACACAGACGTTTAGTTTCTTTTCGAAGCTTTAAAGTAAAAAGTGTTCGAAAAAGTGGATCGATAATTGAGAAGCGAGACTGCTTTAGCAATGTACATGTACCATTCAAAGATACACATACACTTCACAATCAGTGACTTTAAATAAATTTTAAAGAACACAACAACACAACACACGCACTGCGAAACTCGTTGCATACGAACTGTGAAAATAAAGTAATCGAGTACAGTGCATACATATACAGTGTTTACAGTTTTCGTTTTTCGTTCACTGGTTGTGTGTTGAGTGAACAGTGCACAACACACACAAACACATCGCGTTGTGAATGTTGTTGCTGCGCTGTACTGAAAAACTGCGCTTTTTATTCTAACTTCTCTTCACTTCTCTTCTGTTCACGTTTTTCTCGCAGTAAACGTGAACTGAACTGAACCGAACGTTTCAATCGCAATCAAGTGTCGACTGGCAAACATAGCGAGCAGCCAGTCAGTCAGTCAGCCAGCCAGACTTAAGAACACAACTTTTTCTAAAGCGACTCGCCTTTTAAATACACTTTGTTTTAATATTACTTTTGTGCCGTTGTTCGAGTGACAGAAATGCTTGCAAATATTTGCACGCTTTTCGTGAACATTTAAACGCTTTTTTACGAGAAAACTATTTCTGTAATCAAAGTGACAGCAAAAGTGAAAGAATCGTTTGCCTTTGTGCTATCCTTTATTCGACGAAAACTGTGAATAATCGAAAAGTGGATCGAATGAAAAGGAAGATCAAGATGCGTTGGTCTTACATTGTACCCAATGTAATCTACATTTTCAATGTACGTTTGCTTCATTTTTATTTAGTTTTATTTCCTTCTTTCGCATTTCTTTTTCTTCATTCGAATGCAAATTGAGAATGTCGTCTATTTTTTGCTGTTACTTTACTTGTATACATTACGTTTCAAAGAAAAACAATATTTTTTTAGTCATTAACCTTGTCGATTACGCGTTGCTTTTCGTCGATTCGCATCCTTGGATGCGTTGCTGATTGAAGGCTATCTTTTATATTATGTGTTCCACTACTGTTCCATGTTGCATCTCATTTCGAACGCGGTGCACATTTTAAGGCAAAGTGGTGCATGTGTGTATGTGTGTGTGTGCTTGGATGTGGTTCACAAAGACACGACATTCACAAGACGGTCGTTTGGTCGTCCGTCTTCCGACATCTCCGCACGTGATTTCTCAATGCACAGCACGCGACGTTCTTTAAGCGTACCACTATTACCATGTTTGTCATCCGCTGTTTTTCTCGCCTCTCTTTAAACGTTTGTTCACCGTTTGTGTGCACTTTAAACGGAAATCCTGTGAAAACAGAGATCACACAGGATCAGCAGACAAGAAGAATGTTTTTTACGGCGATTTGCAAATCAGAAAAGCAGCGAACAGATTACACACAGAGAGAAAAATGAGGGAATAGATAATTGCGAAGAAATCGTGCAGCAAACAATGGTCCGTTGTATCCTATTACAAAAACTGTTTAGGCACTGCAAAAGTATTCGGTTTTCAGCGTGTTTCACTGTGCGCGAAGAAACCTAAAAAATAAGCTCACCTTTTGTTTTCGAACGCGAAACGCGAACACTGCAATTATGTGTACACTGTGTACACTTCGCCTTTTGTTACGTTACTTTTTTCTGAATGTGTAATCACGCTTTTCTTTATACGTATACCTTCTTTACTTTACTTTGTTACTTCTTTGAAAAAAGAATCTTTGAATTTATTTTTTTAGAAAGAAAAATGAAAGCGCACCACTTTTGTTTGTTTCGCTGTAAATGTATCAAGGTTAAGAATTTTTTGTTTGAAAAGAGAAATTGTCAAATAACTAAGTTAACTGCGTTATGGTCACTTTTGTGTCCCGAAAGCGTTTACTTTGTTCTAATTTCTTCGCTTTTGGTTCTAAATAAGTAAACTAAGCGGTTTCAGATTAAACTGAATGCTGCGAAATGAACCAATTTTTATAAAAAACATTTGAGCATGAAATGAATTTCCGTGATTGATTGAAGATAACGAGAAGATTTTAGTCTCTCTTTTATCAAACTTTAATTTCTAAGAAAACATTTTTCTTATTTTTCTTCGCTCAAAGAGTGAGCATATGAGTACCTTTATTAAAATTACACTTTTCTTAATAACTTTTTTAAATTAACTGCTTACGAGACAATGAAATGTTGTAATTATCGCTTGTGCATTATACTTAGCAGACAATGCAGCATGAACACATGTATCGCATTAAGGAATCGCTCGGAATAATTCACTCTTTCATTCTCACCGAAAATTGAGATGTTTTTCTTTTGCGTAATTACAAAAGCATTAATTAATTAACGCCTTAATTAGTGTTTTAAATGAAATGAAATGGAATCAAAATGAATAGCATGTGACTGCGTTGTGTGCATCAAGATGTTGTCTTGCCTTATGTTGTTTCCTGAAATAAAGTTTCAACTCGAAATGTGTGCGTTTATAAAAAGCATTTGAAGAGGTTTTGTAAAAGATGCAAAATTTAAATTACTTTATTATTAATGACAACAGACAGACACGCGAAAAAATAATGTTCTCGAAATATACAGTCGTGACTAAAATATGATGTTTCACATTCGATGCTCACCCTCATGAGTCTGTTTACATGATTTCGCCTTAATTATAATGATTATTTTTAATATTACTTCGTATTCAATGCAATCGCTGTTTATTCGATTTGATATCTTGTTAATAATATCACATAAACATATTATTTCTATTCATTTCAATTTACATGCAATCAATACTAAATGAAACACTGAAAACGGTTATTGACTCGAAGCGAAGTTCTATTTTTTATATTACAAAAAATTAATTATAATAATAAGAAGAATATTAAAGATTGTTATATATTACATATGCAGGTAGATATATACTTGTATTATTGCAGGTGTCTATTAACTTGCAAAATATAAAAAGTATCAATTTTACTTTTAATAATAAAAAAGCACTTAAATAAATATTATTATAATTGCAATCCTTTTGAAAATTCTTTTTTGAGATCTTAATTTGGAAGTTTCATTGTTTTTTGTGTCAAAATTTGTTTTACGAAACAAACGATTGAAAAACGAAACATTTTGAATATAAATTAAGAAATCAAAGTTTGTTAGTTTGTTTTACAAATGCATGCAATGAAAGTGAAACGGTAATTGACACACACCATCATGCAAATAGTCAATAAACTCATTTACACTGGTAATTATTATTTTTGCTGTTTCTTTTGCTCGAATCATTAAAAATAAGTAATTAGAAAAACGTTGAGAAGAGGAAAAGAAAAGATTTCGTTTCGTTTCTGTCGCTGTAGTTATTATTATACGTATTTTAAAAATTTAAGCGTTGAAAAGTGAATTATCGTATATTAATAGACATTTTATTTTTAGGCAAACACTAGTCGTGAACTTTTTGAACGGATAAAAGTTTTTTAAGTGCTTTAGATCACTTGAAAACGGTTCGTGTGTGTACTTCAATTGTGTGTTGAACGTGAATTGCAATTTGTTGTTCATGTACACTTCAAACATTCACAAACCATAAATCACAAATCACAATTCATTGAAAACTATGAAGTTTCGCAACAATTACTATTTTTGCGTTCCGATAAAAGTGATCAAAAAACTGGTGTTTTATCCTTCGAATTGTTTTCAAAATAACAATGCATCACTACGACGAGTACTAAGATGAGGATGATGATGATGATGATGTATTATACATGTACATACATACACACATATTGTGAGTTTGTATTCAATTACGAAAATGAAAGAAAACACAATAAGTGTACAAAAATGTATTGAATATAATATAACAATCAATTAATGCGTGAAGCATGTCAAGCGACATGCAAACAATTGTTGTTCAAAATGTTACGTATTTCAACGCTTGTACAACAGTGCCGAAGTCAAACAATGAATGCGGCAATTTTTGTGTGCTGTAAATATTATTTCTCATTTTGTTACGCAAAAAATAACGGAAATCTGAATGACTGTCAAATGCAGGTTTCTTAAGCAAAGTGTACTTAAAGTAAATTGAAATTAGCAAATTAAATGTGTTCGCTGCTGTTTAAAGTTGATTTGAAGTTCAAGCAATGATTGCGTTTAATTCACGCCATTTAAACGTAATAATGATCGTCACGAATGCGTCGACGACGAAAGCGTAGTTTTTTAAGCAGAATAATAATTCGACGACAAAAATGTTATTTATAAAATTTATGACGAGTAACGTTTCCGTCTTTCTTAACCTTATTATAACCGCGATTCGCGATTCGCGACTTTTCATTCTTTTCAAACTTCAAAATCGTAAATTGTAAATTCAATTTTGACTTCTCTCTTTTTCACTGTTCTGTGTCCTCTTTTCAATGCAGACGAACACAATTGATTCGAAATACATTTTTCAATTGAATTTGTACAATTGTCACACATTCGCATCGGCTTCACTTTGTTGTTATTGTTACTGTTGTTGTGTTTTGTGAAACAATACCGTTAAACAGACATTAAAAATGAATTCTGAAATATTCGGAAAAACCGAACGCAATCGAGTGTGCATAAACAACATACTTACAACGTTACATTATTTACAAAAAGCATTTCCGTATATTTCAATTTTTGCGAAATATATTTTGATCACATTTTTGAATAACACAGTTCTACAAACATTTCAAATGAATATTAATTGCTAAATTTTTCAAAAAGTCATCATTTTTCTTTAAAACTTATTTTTAATTTGTAGACATGCGTGAAATATGAAATTTAATAATAAATTTAGAGAATAAAAATTTATATTAAACAGCTTAATGACAATAATTTTTCTTGTTGTCTGAAAAGTGAATTATTATTACTACAAATATTTGCTAAGTTTTGAATAAATTGCAATTTCATTTTTTTAATTTTTATATTTATTCATCTTGAAAGGCGTAAAGGAAGCGAAATGAAATTCACTCTCACGTTGTTTATATTGTTCATACTGACTGTTTAACTGTGTGTATGTTATTTAACCGGAATTTCGAATTTCGTCTAATTGGCACTCATTATTGAGGTCACGTTACAACGGATGTATTTTTTACACTATTTTTTATAAATTCTAAATTCAAATGTAATTCATAACGAATGAAATGTGTGCGCAAATGTTATATTTTATATTCTAATGTAGTTACGTAGTATAAACCTGTACCTGAGAAGTAAGTACACACTTCGACGTGAGAACGTTGTCTCAGAGTTGCACCGAAATTTTCTTTTAATTCAGTTAATGTTTGTGTTTCATTCGTTCGTTTAATTAAATATTTTTTTAACACATTTTTAATTTTTTCGCAATCAATTATAAATCATAATTATTCACATAAAATAAGAAATTCAAATTTTTATTTCATTTAAAGTGTGTTAAGCAAATGAAATCTGGTCTTTTAATTTAGCATGCTGCCTTTTGGAAACAGACAGAGTTTTAATTTTTTGCTTAACTTTCTTTTGTTACTAAAATATGGATTTTTTAGTAAAAATTTCTCGTTTTTTCTTCGAAATACGAATACAGATAATATTAAGTAATCGATTTCAAGGTGTGGTCTATCGACAATTCACGTAACGATCACCTATTTATGATCACCTTATTGCAGCTCATTTTTTGGGTCAAAATAAAGTGAAACATAAAAAGAGGCGAAAAAACGCTATTTCCTCGTGTCTTCACTTTCTTATTTGTTGCAAAGTTTCAAAGTTTAAAATTGTTTACTATTATAAATCAATGAGGCACATTTTGTACAGTGAGGATTAAAACAACGAAGATTTCAACTTCTTGCCACTATGCTGACTTGTAACCATAGAAACATTGACTGTTATTGTGGTTAAAACTGTATCGTCTGAATTGAAGGAGTCACGAAATTGAATGAGTGCAAAATAAGATCACATCTGATAATTGTGATAATTTAGTATCAAACATGTTTAAATTTTGCACTTTATGTTCACATTCAACGAGCTGACAATCAATCAAACGGTAATCAATGAAATTCGAATGCATTCAATTTGGAAAGCGAATTTTAGGTTAAAAAGCGCAGCAATCGAATATTGAACAAATCGCATTTCTAGATACGCCGGTAATCGGACACTTGAATAACGATTCAATTTGAAATGCTTGCTCTCCATTTCGTATCCATTGTTGAGGGTGAACAAGTTAGCGAAATTATTTATAATAGTTAGCACAAAGTACATTGTTGTTTCGCGAGATTGCATTGCTTTTGGATTATTTAAAGGAAGTGCACATTTGATGCGAATCATATGATCGTTCATATGAATGCATCATTGTGTGTTGCTTGTTGTACGCGTATCTGTTCGTACATGTACACATAAGTCAGTCAGTCACGGCTTTGCATTCACTGATGCGTTGCGTGCTCTTTGCTCTTCAAAAATTGCGTTATTTGTTCGCTGCCAAAACAAGCTCACAATGCATTCAACGATCATTTCTGAGATTACGACATACAACACTTTTCAATAATAAAGGAAAACGTGATTTTTGTATGAAAAATATGAATGATTTTTACTTTTATAAGCAAACGTGTAGTATTTGCAAGCATTTTTGCAGACTAACCATTTTCACATTATGCTGAATTAACCTTAACGCAGCCTTTAATGTGATCGTCGTCGTTTCCTGAAATACTTGAAAAACCAAAATTTTGTTCTTTTTTACAAAAAGTCGCAAAGTATAATATTTTAGTGAATGAATGACTGAATGGATGAATATTCGAGTGAATACATAATTTGGGTTTACAATCAGTGAAACATGTCGACGATTCAACGATTCTTTCATTCTCGTTGTGCTTTTTTGCTTTGCTTTGCTTTTTGCAGACATCGATTAAATACGCACTTAAACAGTGTTTGTAATTAAGAACGACGTAATATATGTTTCACAAATCATTTCACTTTCACTTCGCTGTTTGAAAGCGAAAAAACAAGACATATATTTTTGCGAAATGAATAATAATAATAATAATCGATTGCGTGACAGTTTAGAGGCGCAACGAAAAACGTGTGTCTCTCGTCTGTTCTTACTGTTCTTGTTTGTGTACTTATTCTTTGCGTACGTAAAATGAAATAAAATAAAAGTTAACGTTATTCACTCAACTTTCCATTTCCAATTCACTTCATTTCGCAATAATTTACGTTTCTTACAAAAAGTAATTTTGCAAGAAACAATTTTTACAATTTAACAATCATTTTGTTGTCAAAAAAGTATTCGCATTTGCATAAAGCGTCTCAATGTCTGCCGTGTCAATGACAATCGCTTGGTTTGTGAAACATGAATACTTGAAAAGTTTATTTATTAGTTACATTAGTTATTTATATACAAATATGAATAATATTTGAGTTATTGCAAAAAACGTAATGTTTACATACATTACATTTGACTTAATTAATGCGCAGTTTAGAAAGTAGGAAGAATTCGCTTAAAATGTAAACGATTTATGATCGAAGCATCATTGAAATGTAAACATATTGCTTAAAAGAACGATTTCACGTGAATTCGACGCAACTAGAAAAATTAGACGTCAAACGTTGCAATGTTGCGCCGTTCATCAGTCGTGTCTTCGAATGCGTCTGAAAAGTTTGCAAAGTTTCTTAAACTCTTTGCGGCCTCTTCTTTGTGACGTTTTTCGCAAACTTGTGTTACGCAAACTGTTCACAGACTCTTTTCAAGCACGTGTCTCTAAGAAAACATTCACTTTGTCTTTCTTTAATTAAGCAATAATAAATAACTTTCAATGAACTCGATGTGTTTGCTTAAAATTGTGCTCCTTTCAAATCTCCATCTTTCGCTTCATTTCAAATCAAACGCTCAATGACACAACGAATGCAATAACTAGAATTAAATTAAAGCGAATTAATTAATTAATGTTTTGCTAAGTTTGATATGTGTTTTTTGCTTTCACTTCAATAATAAATGTTGCGTTCGTTTTTCTTTCCTTTCATTTTTTATTACATTCTTAATTGTCTGCAAACATTCGATTAAACAAACATTTCCGTTTTAATCAATGTCATAATAAGTAAACTGCAAAACTCTGCATATAGCACTTTTTAAATCAGAGAAACGAAAGAATGAATAAAGAAACATGAATTTCTTGTTAAAAAGAGTAAACATTTGATTTGAAAGCTAAACTCAATAATACTTAATGTTGAGAATTGCGATCAATGTTTAAGTGTTTTATTTATTACTTTATAACAATCAAATAATAAATAAAAATAAAAAAATGAGTGAATTGAAAAGTCACCTTTAGTCTAACTACGCTATATACATTGACATGATAATTAATTCGGTAATTAAGGCTTTGCTGTTTGTTAGTACCAACAGTGTTCTTGGTTACGTAAAATGAAATATAAAATCGCAACGATTATTGCAAACGTTCGACTCGAACATTGATAAGACTTGACTTGACATTATTATTATTATTTATTATCATTATTGTGCACGACTATGTTTCATTGAATTTCGATATCGAAAAAAGCGGAAAACAAACGAACGAACTAACGCGTTATCTAGAATGAAAAATGAATTTCAATTATTTACATGCCTGACAAAACTTTAATAAAGAATTGATTTTAAATGTTAAAACTGCAAAAACAAATAATAAATTTGAAATAAATAATCAAGACTTCACTTGAAAGCATTTTCATGTTTGCTTTCTTGTTTAAACGTCAAAAACGGTGTAATTTTCGATGAAAACATTATCACGATATATAAAATGAGCATTCATTTCGCAATCAACTCGATAGGTGACATTTCAAGTGTCAAATTTATCATCGTATTCAATTTCAACGAACTTTTTAAATGGCCGCAAAAAACGAACGAAAACGGTTTTAATTCATTTACTGCATTCGAAAACAAGATTGCTGTTGTTTTCGAAGCCAAAGCCAATGTTAATGTAATTTAATCAAAATGAGCCAACCAACGAAATGTGCGTTTTTAATGTATTAAAAGTCACGAACACAAGAGCAACAGAGTAATGAAATACATCTGAAGAATATTGAATATAAAATGTACACTATGAACGTGTTCATTATGAACAATGTAATGTTGTGTTTTTATGTGTTTGTAACTCATTCTCGCTTTTTATGCGAAACGAAACGAATGGAAAAAAAGTGCAACCATTTGAAAAACGGTTTGTGTCGGTTTTGAGGTCGAGGCCAGTCGAGTAATGGAATCAAGCAATAAATTGCAGTATGCACAATAGCAACAACAATGCAAAAGTGTGAAAGCAAAAAACAAAATTTGTCACAAAGAGTTTAGTTCGCTTCGTACTTTTTGTAATCAAAATTTTTTTAGTACACAATTAGCACAACAAAAGCTTAAGTATACAAACTTTTTAACACGATCTATTATTGCAACTTTTTGATACTTTTGTAAAATTTTAACGTTTCTTTTAATTTTCGCGAAAGTGAAATGAAAATGGAAATGAAAAATTATTTTCCTTTTTTCCTCTCTTTCTTTCATTTGACTTCTTTCAATTGAAATCATCAGTTTTCAGTTTCTTTCAAGTGTGTTCTTTGAAATTGAAATTATTATTTTTTCGCTTCTTAATAATTCATGTATAGTATACATTTTCGGTTCATTTATGGTAAAATAAAGTAAATGTACATGTATTTCATTTCACTCGCAATCGATTGTTTCGTACTTATCGACTGAATGGCGAAAAGAGAACGAACCAATTTTTGGCAAAAGTTATACAACAAAGTGAAAAGTTGTATAATATCAAAAAATAAAAACGCACGACGATTATTCAACAACATCAATTTTAGTGCACTTTTTATTTTCATGTTATATGCAATTATACAACAGCGGTTGTATAATAACATCATTGTTCACTGATACATTAATTGTTGTTAAATGAAAGGTGTGTTATTCAACAAAAGTTAGGTGCGTTTAATGTATGTGTGCACGTACGACTATTTTGAAGAGCAAAATTATTCAAACAATCGCGTGTAAAACGAAAACATACGAAAATTCAAAATTCGAATTTCTTTAAAAACATCAAAGAAAAAGAAAAAGTTCTAATCGTAATTGCAACGCACGAACTTTTCGCCAGAATTTTTTATTACTCGTTTTTCGTGTCACATCTGATGAGTGAATGAAACGAAATGAATGACTGATGGTCAACAGAAACATGTCACTTCCTGTCGCATGCATTTTGTTCCCATTAACACATTCATGTCAAAAGTAGAAAAAATATGAAATAATCACTTTTTGCAGGCACATCGATGTCGATAAGTCATTTTGATAATAATTTTTATTGCAACACATCCAATGAAATACAACAGCGTTTGTTGTTGTTGCAGGTTGGCAAAGAAGTGTGAATCATTTATTAAAAAAATTGATCTTCCATTCTCGCCAATTGGCGATCAATCAAATTAATAATTCGACGAAAAGTTAAAAACACTAAAACAAAAACAATGATTATTGTTATTAAAGAGACAATGAATGTGCGATTACTGTGTGCCACTGAAATTGGAGGAATTCTTTCTTTTGTTCAACTCACAACTCGTGACGATTGCAGTGATACAATTTATGTCTGCGACGCACTCTAAAGGTCGGACAATGAGTGTTTTTGTTGAATGCACCGATAAATGTGTATTCATAATTAATGAGCAACCAGTCAGCCAAAAGTGAATGCATTACATTGCAGTGCACTACGTCTTTTCCAATGGCACATTTCCAAATGCGAAAAAGTGTTTCCTACGTCAAAAACTTAAAACAATCGCACTCTGATCGCAGATCGCATTGGTAAACATTGAAGAGCGATTCGAGTCGAGTATACATTTTAACAGATACTGAAACTGACTGACTAACTGTGTGACTTAATCACAAACTTAAACGATCACATTTTCGTGCGATTACGCGAATGAGGAATCGAAAGAGGAATTACAACAGTTTGATTCAATAACTTATCTAAAGTGTACTTGAATTGTGTGTGAACCTTGCAAGTGTTTCAATTAATTTATTGCATTTTAAATTTAAAATGCAATCAAACGGTAATCGTTTATCGAAAAGTATATATACTATTTGAATATTGTTTGTTTTTTGCGTGTGTTTTGCGTGTTATTTTCTCTCAACCATTTCGCACTGCGATTAAT